>SRSM01000813.1:0-64136 GCA_019593545.1 Apocynum venetum | reverse complement strand
AAAGACTGATTGCCGACGGAAGTTGCATTTTTATTTTTTTTTAAAATTGTGAAAAATGAAAAATATCAGTAGCAAATCCGTCTGTAATCCGTTTCCAATACAAAATATTTTTTTTCCTCAGCTTTCCCTCTAATCTAAATAATTGTAGTTTTTTATTATTTCCTATACAGTTAGTTTATGAATACCTCAATTTAGGCTTATAACATTTAAAAACAAATCCTAGTTAAAAAAATAAGTTTCAAAATTTTATTAATTAATTGGTATATACATATGTACATATGATTGTGTGACAACATGACTATTATAAAAAATATTTATAACATATACCATAAGATTGAAATTGACGTTATAGAATATGAAATTTTAATTTGCCAAATGATAAAGAATTCAAATGAGCATCATAAGTCATAATTAACGTAATTATGCTCTCCAAAATCTTTGATGATTGATTTGAAATCCTCATTTATTTAACTTATGTTCTTTTAAAATTGAAAATGGTCCTAAATTGTAATTAGAGTATAAGTATTCAAGATTTTATTAATTGATTAGTTAGGTAGGTGTTTAGGAGTCAATATATATACACACACAACAATCATATATGTATATATAATTGTGTGTGACAACATGGCTATTGTAAAATTTTTTTATAATTTATACCGTAAGATTAAAACTGATGTTGTATAAATTGAAATTTTAATTCATAGTAAATAAAATTCAAATGAGTATGGTAACTAAAGTAATTATGCTCTTTATATTGTTTATTTTCCCGATTTGTAATCCGATTTGTTATTGACTTTAATTTATTCAAATGGAAATGTTATTTATTAATTTAAAAATTAATGCATATTGGCGATGGATTTCCGACGAAAATGTGATTAATTATTTTAAAAATTAATGGATATTCCCGACGGATTTGCGATTATTTTAAAAATTAATCAATATTGGCGACGTATTCTCTACGGAAATGTGATTTATTTTTTTAAAAATTAATAAATATTGGCGAGGAATTCCCGAAGGAAATGAGATTAATTATTTTTAATGCATATTGGCGACGGATTCTCGACGGAAATGTGATTTATTATTTAAAAATAAATAAATATTCCCGACGGAATTTCGACGGCATTGTGATTAATTATTTTTTAATTAATAAATTGTATCGACGGATTACCGATGGAAAGTTAAAATTTTAAAAATTAATAAATATTGGCGACGTATTCCCAACGAAATGTGATTTATATTTTAAAAAAGTAATAAATATTGCGAAGGATTCCCGACGGAAATGTGATTTTTATTATTTTAAAATTATTAAATATTCCAAACGGATTTTAAACGGAATTGTGATTAATTATTTTTAAAATTAATAAATACTATCGAAGAATTACCGACGGAAATTTAAAATTTTTAAAAATTAATAATATTGGCGACATATTATCGACGGAAAGAAAAATTTTAAAAAATAAAAAACGTATCGACGGATTCCCGTCGGAAATGTGATTTATTATTTTAAAAATTATTAAATATTCCATACGGATTTTAAACGGAATTGTGATTAATTATTTTCAAAATTAATAAAGGGTAGCGACGGATTACCGACGGAAAGTTAAAATTTTCAAAAATTAATTAATATTGGCGACAGATTATCGACGGAAAGATGAAATTTTAAAAAATTAGTAAAACTTATCGACGGATTTCCGACGGAAATGTGATTTTATTATTTTAAAAATTATTAAATATTCCAGACGGATTTTAAACGGAATTGTGATTAATTATTTTCAAAATTAATAAAGAGTAGCGACGGATTACCGACGGAAAGTTAAAATTTTTAAAAATTAATTAATATTGGCGACGGATTATCGACGGAAAGATGAAATTTTAAAAAAATTAGTAAAACTTATCGACGGATTCCCGACGGAAAAATAGTCAGATGAATTAAAAAAGGGTTTTTTCCCTAATTTTTCTTTCTTCCTCATTTCCCCTCTTTTCTTCCTCACCTCTGTTCTCTGTCTAGCCGGCCACTCACTGTCTTTTCTTCCTCATTTCTGCCCGTCCTTCACTGTCGCGTCTCTCTGCCTCTACCTGCCCCTCACTGTTGCGTCGCTGCTGCCTCTGCCCGTTGATATCGTCGCCTCATCTCGGCGGGTTGCTGTTGTTGCTACTGTCGCTGAGTATTCCAGTGGTGCTCTAAAGTTCCCTTTCGCGTACACCTACTAATTCGACATAAATTAAAAAAGGTATTTCATCAAGTCCTGTGATGAAGAAATTATCAAAAATTGTTTGAATTTAGTTCAGGGCAGAGGCAGCGACAAGTCCTACTAATTCTATGCGTACACGTAGAATTTCTTCATCACGCTTACTCAATTTATCATTTGTTAATTTCCTGAACTTTTTTTATTGTGAAATTTTGTTATCTCATCTTAACAATATTCTTATCCACCAAACAGTAAGTTCTTAACGCTTACCCTACAATGGCATCTCGTTTGTTAATTGCTACTGTAATTATTTTGTGAAATTATTTGGATTCAGTCTATTTTTTGCTCTGAGGCTCAGCCCTATATTTTCTGTTTGGTGACTTTATTTGCACAGGTAGTAGGTTGGTAAGTGTATTGACCATTATAATATTTTCAGCCAACAAAGAATTTGAGTATAAAAGAACAAAATAAAAAGAGGGATATATATCAAGAAGCATAGACAGCTAGCCTCTTAAATTTCTAAGACTCCTTGATGGATAAATATCTGCATCTTTGAGCTGTCTAAGTGTAGGATATATTCTCTTACTCTGCCTTTAATAATATGACATCAGAGAATTTAGGGTTTGTTTAATTTCACCTAATGTGTTCATATGGTCCCCTAATTATTGCATAAATCAATCTCGATTTGATTTCAAATTTAAATAAACTTGAGCTCAAAATATTTGATTGGTAAATATGTTAGCACAATAATTAATAAAGTTGTCGTTTTTCCTTTCTTCTAAAGTCCCTTTTTATTTTAATCTTTATTCCTTTTGGTTAGTCAACCATAAGATTTAAAGTCAAGTTTAAATTTGAGCAAGAATAGTTTTCCCTGTCTTTGAATTAGGCTCAAATATTTGAATACAACATTCAAAATGAAAAATCTAAATTCAATATTGAATTACAAATGGAATAAATTTTCCAATCTTTGAAGTAAGGTCAAATTTTTGAAATAAGAAAACACTATTTATACAAAGAGTCTCAACTTAACAATATTTTCCTTATTTCATGTTGAAAAATAATAGTGTAGGGATAAATTTTCCTACCAGAATCACCATTTGTCACTCTTTGTGTATTTTTCACAGTTGAAAAATATTTTACAAGTATAAAAAATTAAAACCAAAGAATATGGATATATTTAATGAATTGAAAATAGTTAACGGTCACTTTTCCCTAAAATTTTATTTTCCTCAAAAATTATAATTTTATCTAAAACATCTTACTTGTCAGATGTTTTAATGCATAGATGTCTCGATTTTAACAGTGCAGCTACTATAAATTGTTTTAAGTTTCAAATATCTAATTATTTATGCAATTTATACATAATTACAACAAACTTTAGTTTGTTGCGAATCATTCCTTGCATAATTGCTATTTTATAATAGTAATAATAAACGTCTTCATATAATATAGACACTATGAGTAAGTTGACACTCCTGAATTTCCTTACCAAATCGAGTATCCATCTTGGATTTTGTAGGAAGATAGGAATGTGAAAACAAATTTAAATTCCCAGACTGAAAAATTATTCAGTAGTTTTTTTTTCCTTTTGTTTTTGAAAAAATCTATGATTATTCAAAAACTTTTTTCTTTTGGTATTATTCCTTCGTCACCTTTTATAAGACATTAATTAGAAGTCCATTTTACACACGTACTTTAGGTAGGTACGTTGTTCTATGGAGACATGCATTGAGAGCCTTCAATTCTTTTACATCATTTCAAATTCTAGAATAATTGAGGAACAAAGAGAGACATGATTCCAAAAACATAAACAATCAAGCAAATAAAATGAATGCCTTTGTCTCGTTACTTCTTTATGTAAATAAATAGTGCATTGTTCTTGTGTTCTATTAATAAATTCTTATGGCTTCTGTATTGATTATGTACTCAAAAGAAAATTGCATTATTGAACCAGTTAATTCTATGCATTTAAAGAGTTTCTTGGTCTTACTAGTATTATTGAAATTATAATTGGGTGTTGGTTTTCACTTTATTTTATATTAAAGAGTTAAATTATATAGAGATTAATTAAATATCATTAAGCAAATTATAGTATCGTCGTATTTTAAAACTATTGACATTTCTTCTAATTATTGATAGATGGATGACCGTAATTGGATGTATAAGAGATATGTACAAGGTGTGAAAGAAATTACAATTGAGTTTGAACAGGGAGTTGAAGGATTCATTAAATTCGCAGCATCGAATGCACGATTTCCAGCAAACATTCGATGTCCGTGTTGTAAATGCAAGAATTTGAAACATTTATCTCCGGAAGAAGTTGAGGTACACTTGTATAGATGGGGATTTGTGACAAATTATCATCAGTGGACTTGTCACGGTGAAACTTCGACTTCTCAACCTAAAATGGCATCATCGAGCCAATTAAGAACCCTTCCGGGATCCATCTCAGATAGTAGAATGCGAGATGCGATCTTAGATGCTGCCGGGCCTATCTTTAACTTGGAACCACCGTTATCTCAATTTCGGGCTGAAATTCCTAATCCTGAGGCTCAAAAGTTTTATGATATGCTCAAAGCTGCAGATACACCAATTTTTGAAGGATGTTCCAACCATTCTCAGTTGTCGGTTGTTTCTCGATTACTTAATATTAAGTCCGAGAACAATATTTCTGAAAAATGCTTCAACCAATTGACACAACTTATGAAGGAGTTGTTGCCAAGCGACAATAAACTTCCTGATGACTTTTATCAAACTAAGAAGTTAGTTTCTGGCCTTGGTTTGCCGGTGCAAAAGATAGATGTTTGTTTGAATGGTTGTATGTTGTATTGGAAAGATGATGATGCTTGCAATGTTTGTAAGTTGTGTGGGCATGCACGTTACAAGCCAAACAAGAAGATTGCAAAGAATAAACAACAAAAAGACGTTCCATACAAGAAGATGTATTACTTTCCATTGACACCTAGGTTGCAGAGGCTCTATGCTTCTGAAACCACTACTAGACACATGAGGTGGCATGCAGAGAGTGAATCGGAATCAGGAGTGATGATTTATCCAAGGGATGGTGAAGCTTGGAAGCATTTTGATCGGTGTTATCCTGAATTTGCTAAAGAGGTCTGAAACGTGAGGCTTGGTTTGTGCACTGATGGCTTCTCACCATTTGGTTTGTCAGGAAAACAATACTCATGTTGGCCAGTTATTTTGACCCCATATAACTTGCCACCATGGATGTGCCTCAAAGATCCAGTTATGTTATTGACAATTATCGTCCCTGGCTCGAAAAATCCAAAGAACAAATTGGACGTATACTTACAACCACTTGTTGATGAGCTAAAACATCTATGGGGTGATGGAATCCCATGTTATGATATATCAATGAAACAAAATTTTCAGTTACATGCTTCACTTCTTTGGACAATTAATGATTTCCCTACATATGGGATGTTGAGTGGATGGAGCACAGCAGGTAGATTAGCATGCCCATATTGTATGGATAATTCAAATTCATTCTATTTGAAACATGGTGGCAAGATGTCATGGTTTGATTGCCATCGTCGTTTCTTGCCCATGGATCATCCATTTAGACGGGATGTGAGGTCATTCCTTCGTGATAGGGGCCACGAATTATCTACTACGATTCTACGTCCTACAGGATTAGGGATATGGAATAGGGTTTGTCATTACCCTATGATCTTAGAAACAGGCACAAAACTTGGGAAGAATGAAGGTAGAGGAGTTACCCACAATTGGTCAAGAATGAGTATCTTCTGGGAATTACCATATTGGAAAGCCAACTTGATACGTCATAACATAGATGTGATGCACAATGAGAAGAATGTGTTTGATAATGTCATCAATACTGTTTTGGATGTAAAGGGCAAAACAAAAGATAATATAAAGGCTCGTCGTGACATCAAGTTATATTGTAATAGGCCAGAGCTATGTGTTGAAGAAGTTTCGAAAAATGAAAGGGTGTCCATGCCAAGGGAAATTTACACATTGACAAATGACCAAAAGAGGGTATTGATTGAGTGGGTGAAATAATTGCGTTTTCCCGATGGCTATGTTTTTTATCTTGAGAGATGTTGTGATCTTATAGAATTGAAGTTCTCTGGGATGAAAAGTCATGATTGTCACGTATTTATGGAGAGACTCCTACCATTGCATTCAAGGAACTTCTTTGCACAAATGTATGGAGTTTGTTGACAGAATTAAGTATTTTTTTTTAGAGACTTGTGTGCTCCAAAGTTGGCAGTTGATCATATGAAACAATTGGATAATGAAATTTCAGTTCTTGTATGCAAGTTGGAGAAGATATTTCCACCTGGGTTTTGTGATGTAATGGAACATTTATTGATTCATTTGCCATATGAAGCTATAGTTGGCGGCCCAGCTCAATACAGATGGATGTATCCTTTTGAAAGGTAATGTTATAATTGTACCACTTTATTTACCATTAAGATAATGCACTAATGAACTTTTGATATATGTTGTCTTATAGATTCTTGCATCGTTTGAAGACAAAGGTGAAAAATAAAGCTAGAGTGGAAGGATCGATATGTAATGCGTATCTTGTTGAAGAAGCATCAACTTTCTTCTCATATTATTTTGAGCCCCATGTGGATACGAGACATACAAGAATCACTCGAAATGATGGATGCCAAGTAGATGTGGATTCCATAGGAGCACATGTTTTGCCAATATGCAACAATCATGGTAGGTTACTTGGAAAGGTTCACACTAGGTACTTATTACCGGAAGAATTCAAAGCCGCTACCAATTACATGTTGCTCAATTACGATGAAGTCACACCTTATATAGAGTAAGAATTACACATGGTATATTGTATAATGTATTTAATAATTTTGATTACAACTCTAAATGCAATCGATTGTAGATTATTCAAGACTGATGTACGAACTCAAGAACCACACATTTCTGAATTGGACGTGGAGAAAAAAATGGAAGACGACTTTTATGTATGGTTTAGGGAACATGTAAGGGATCAATATTATCATTAATATATACAACCATCAGTTTTGTACTATATTGTTATTCATTGAAACTCAAATCTGTAGGTACATGATTCAAGGAATGGTGTAGCAGATATTCAATTGCAGAACCTCGCTTGGGGTCCTTCAAGGAAAGTCAATTCATATCATGGATACTTCGTAAATGGTTTTAGATTCCATACATCCGATCACACAACTAGGAGAAGAACAGTGAACAGCGGGGTGTGTGTTAGAGGATCATCCGATGCTGATTTCTATCATGGAGTTCTTCAAAAAGTTATAGAAGTTGAATTTCCTGGGATTCCAGCTCAAAAGGTTGTTTTATTCAAATGCGACTGGTTTGATAACACTCCAAATCGAGGTGTTAAAATCCATCCGCAGTATAAACTTGTTGAAATCAACCAAAGGAGAAAATACATGAAATACGATCCGTTTGTGTTAGCGCAACAGGCAATGCAAGTTTACTATGTTTCATATCCAGGAAGTAATAGATCTCATTCTGATTGGTTAGTTGTTTGCAAGACTAAGGCCCAACACGTAATTGATGCCTCTGTAGCAGATAAGGCTTACCAAGAAGATGTAGCTCGAGATGATAATGTTAGTATTGTTTCAATTGAGATTGACATTGGACCTCTAACACATGAGACGGGTGAAAATTATGTCATGGATGTGTCAGAAATAGAACAATCATCGCCCACAGAAAATGTGTGGAATAGTGAAGTGGAAGAAGTTGAAACATCAGAAACAGACTTGATAGTGATAAGGATGACTCACATCACAATTCCATATCTGATTTTAGCGATTAGGTGCATTATATATTACAAACTTTGTTTTGAAATTCAATATCTGATTTTGATAGCTTTATGTGTGTTTTATTCATTGCATGTAAAATTTATAAAAGTGTAACTGGTGTTTTTTGTTGCTAATTTGACTTTATCATTGTTTTTTTCGTATTGCAGCCATGGATAGTTCTGGACATGGTACACCGCCCCCCTAGATTACCAGGAGTTATGGAGGATCCTAGTCCAGACATAGTTGGGTCATACACTAGCACACCTGCCTCCACCTCAGGTCCTGTCCCTTCTAGTCCACCAGTTCCCGATTCTGCTATACCATTTACTCAGACATAGTCACGGAGTGAGGATGACCGTCCACTCATTTCTCCTGACGGTGATTCATAAGTAAATAATTAAGTTATAATTGCAAACCGTTTTGTGACGGTGTTTATCAATGGTATAGTATTCTGGGGAGACGTTACATTTATTGTTTGATATGATTTCTTAAATGTTAGATGATATATTATTCATGGAGATGTGGAGTTTATTGGTTCATATTTATTATTATAATATTAGATGGCATTTGAACAGGGAGTTTGTTGGCATTGTTATTGTGATTTGTGGTATATTTGAAAATAAATTGTGTGGCCTGTGTGCCTGGAAATATTCAATTTATAGGAGAGATGCTGCCGAAATTTTTTTAATTTTAATTTATTTTGCTAATATGGATAATTTAAACAGATTTGATCCGTCTGTGGAGCCTGTTAGAAAGGTTACTGATACTATTAAGCAACACTTTATTGGTCCATTTGCCAAATTCTCCTAAGTTCCTGCACATGTTCGAGATATGTGGTTTACAGAGTGGAGCGTAAGTTTAACCCGAACTTGGAATAAATTTGTTGTTAATTATATATTTTAATTTAAAATGCCTTTGATTTAAATTTTTTTATTGTTTTATTTGCAGAAATTGTATAGATGGCGTCCCGAGCACGACGGCCTTATACGGAAGAATTGGATTAAGGTTGCTAGGAGCAGGTTCAAGGATGAGATGTGTCGTGCCCGTAGGGAGAAGAGTTTGACTATCCCTCCATATTGGATAACGAAAGATGATTGGAAACAACTACATGTTTATTGGAGAACTGAGAAGTGGTTGTGCTCTTCTAGATCAGGTAAGAGCAACAGAGCTGCAGCTCCTTCCTCGACTCATACTGGCGGGTCGATTTCGTTCTCCGAGCACGAGAGGAGGATGGTTAGTCATTCTAATGCATATATTTAAATACTTTAGCTTAATTATATGATTATAATTATTTAATCTTTTGTAATATTTTGTAGCGGAAGACGGAAGGTTCCTAGTTTAGGTACATTAATTTGTATAAGAAGACTCACACATTTCAGTCTGGGCCTAGTAAGGGCGAATTCAATTGTGAGGCAACAGGTGAAGCAACAGGTGGGCTTGCAGGTAGGCATGGAGGTGGGTATTATATGCAGGAAGTTCGAAGACAAGTTTAGAGCGATGAAGTCCCGAGAAGATAGTTTGCAGGCATACCTAAAAAACTTGGCTATCCATATGGGATTTTCGGCTCCACCAGTACTACCTTCTGTACCCGAGGATGACATGTTTTTTGAGGATGAGAATGTTGCGGAGGATGAGGATTTCACTGTGTCACCACCTGGTGATCATCCCGGTCCGTCAAGTCATTTTGATCCCCCTCCCCCTCCTCCTCCTCCTGCCCCTGCCCCTGGACAGGCACATTCCGTTGTTGTTAGTTGATGTTTATGTACTATCTTCATATACTTATCACACATACATATTATTTTAGTTTTATTTGATAAATTTATTTCGGATATATATTATTTTAGTTTTATTCATTAAAATTTATATTATTTTACATATTTAATTATTAATTGGGTGTTTTTAATCCAAAATACAGGTTTTATTCACTAATTCAAAAATTTAAAATTTTCAATAGATTTCCTATGGAAATTAATTCATCATAGTAATATTTTCGACAGATTCCCTACGGAATTTGTTTAATTTTAAGAATTTAATAAATTTCTGCGACGGTTTCCGGACGGAATTTAATTTTTAAAAAAATTAATAAATATTAGCAACGGATTACTGACGGAAAATGAAATTATTTTTAAAGATAATAAATGTTAGCTACGGATTCCCGACGGAAATGTAATTATTTTATATTAGCAAAGGATTCCCGACAGGAAATTAAATTGTTTTTAATAACTTAATAGATATTCGCGACGTATTCCCGACGGAAATGTAATTATTTATTAAAAATTAATAACTATTGCCCACGGATTCCCAACGGAATTGTGATTAATTATTTTAAAATTTAATAAATATTACCGAACGGATTTCGGACGGATATATAATTATTTTAAAATTAATAACTATTGCCAAAGGATTCCCGACGGATTTGTGATTAATTATTTTAAAAAGTAATAAATATTACCGACGGAATTTCTGACGGATGTTTCATTATTTTAAAATTAATAAATATTGACAACGGATTCTCGACGGAATTGTGATTAATTATTTTAAAAATTAATAAATAGTACCGACGGATTCCCGACGGACGTTTAATTATTTTTAAAATTAATAAATATTAGCAACGGATTCCCGACGGAAATATTTTAATTTTGTAAAAAAAAATTCATAATTGCGACAATTTCCCTACGGATTGACTTATTTTTATGATGTTAAAAATTAAAAATTTAATAATATCCGTCGGAAAGCGGTATGTAAAATTGATAGATACGAGACTGAAATATTTTGTCGTTGACCAATTCTCGTCGTTTACGGTGCCATTGAAATTCGGTCGTAAATAACGACGGATTACTCAGACCGTCGGCATTACCAACTGTCTAATCTCCGACGAAATATTTGATCGGTAATCCGTCTAAAACCATGGTCAAAGACGAATTACCTACGGAAATGTCGATTGAAAACAAAGGTTTTTCTGTAACATTCGTCAACTTGTGATGAATTGTGAAATTACTTTTATATATATATTTAGCATTTTTCAGGCCATCATCGCAATGACAAAGGATCTTCACCAAGGGAGACCAAAGGACAAAGGACAAAGGTACAATGATGATAAAAGTCGAGGGACAATCATTAGGAGGCAAGAATAATCAAGAAAATATTTGCAATTTAGAAAAGTTTCTAAGTGATGTCCATCATAAAATAACTAAAATAACTAAAATTTTTAAAGTGGTATTCACCATTTATATAAAAAAAAATAAAATCCCCTAATAAATTTCTCAAATTTTTAAAAGAGTAAGGTCCTTACTACATGAATCCGCAACTGGAAAGATCATTGAATTATATATGATTTGCAAAAGATAGATCTAAAGTTTTGAATTTGAATTTATGAGTTACATTTAGCTCCAATTTTCAAAAGGAAAAAGACATTTTTTACCATTAAAATTTCAAACTTCTTTCAATCTCACCTATAAGTTCCTCACACATTCTCAATAAAATATACTTTAAAAATAATTTTTAATTAATATTATATCTTTAAATACAACATAAATGAGGCCACTTATCTATCTTTAAATAATATGCTAACTATGTTTTAACTATTTTCCTCAAAAACTAATACTTTAACAATTTAACATTATCTATTATATAAAATTCAATTTAAAAATGTCATATCAATCCCAAAAAAAAACTGAGCCTGAGTTTACTCTATAGATCCTTCTGCATAAGCATCCCTTAAATTCTCTAGGGTTTCTTATAATATACGTACCGGTGCACTCAGATTAAACCTAGCAAAATTTCTATACATATATATGGCTTTCGATCTAAATGCTAATGAATTTCCCACTTTGCAAGAGGCTACGGGGAGAAATAGGAAAATGGCAGGAAGAAGGGCACAGCAGTCTCAGAACCCTGATTTGACAGGACGGCAGCTTTATGTACCCAAGGAAACCGTTAAAGATATACTACTCCGAAGGCTTTATGTACCTAAAAATGTACACTCAAGGCTTTTTTATGTACCTGACGAAATCGTCAAAGAAATACTCGCAAGGCTTCCCTTCAGGTCTCTGCACAGGTTTAAGTGCGTAAACAAGCTCTGGAATTCTATAATATCTGATCTTTTGAATAAAAAGAGGGTGAGAGCAGTTTTCATGAATAAAAATTCACAATTTATCAGTTTTTACTTCATGGATTATGAAGGTGTTGTTGAGGAGTATACATGGCGCGAGCTTGAAGATGATTATAGTGATGGTTACGATTCCGATGGTGATTATTATCGTTTTGTTGGAGGGTCATGTAATGGGCTGTTGCTTGTTGTTGTGAAAAAGTCTTTTTTCTTGTGGAATCCAGCAACCAAATATATGAAGAAAGTGCTCGAACTGGGACGTTTAGCTGATTTGGATTATCCAATTGCTACTGGTCTTTGTTATGATTCATCCACTGATGAATACAAGGTAGTTGCTGGCCTTGCATATGAATATAGTCCAGATCATAGACGTTCATTTGTGAAAGTAGCTAGTTTGAAAGAAAAACAATGGAGAAAAGTTAGATTTCCTTATCAAGTCTCCTCAATGGAAACTGGTCCAGTTGTTAATGGATTTCTGCACTGGAGATGTAAGGAAGTCTCCTGGATGGAAACTGAGCAGGTGGTTAATAGATTTCTACACGGGAGATGTAACAAATGTCGTGGAAGACACAACTATCCCAACTTTTGTGCACGGAACAAGATTGTTGCTTTTGATGCAACCACTAATAAATTCAAGGAAATCCCATTGCCAAAGGCAAAGAATAGGTCAGATGGAAATCTTGTGCTTGGATTGGGAATTTTAGGTGGATGCCTTTGTATGAGTCACTGGGACAATAAGTGTGATTTCGAAGGCAATGTTGAAATCCTAATAATGAAAGAATACGGTGTCAAGGAATCTTGGACTACTATTTTAAAGATGTCGAAACTAGCTATGCGACCACCTTTCTACCCGAGTTTGACGCCATTGCTTCTAATGAAAAATGGTGAAATCTTATTGAAGATGGGCAGAGAGTGTTTTTTCCTCAATCCTAGGAAGAAGACATATCGAAGACTAAACGCCGAAAGATGGTTCTATGAAGGGAATATTCTAGCTGAAAGTTTAGATTCACCTACTGGTTATGAATGGGTTAAGGAGAAACATCAAAGTCTTGGGAGCCAAATAGACAATGAAACTGAAGATTCAAATGATGAAGAATCAGATGCAGACTCAAAGCCAGACTCAAAAGCAGACACAAAGGCAGAGTGTACTGAGGACTTGGACTCAGAAGATTCTGATACTTTCTCCTTGCTTTGCAGTTTCAAGGACATTCGGAGCCTTACGCGAAACCGGCAAACTATTTGTCGAAAAAAGTTGAGAAAATAAACTAGTGAGTTCCAACCGAACCTTATCCTGATAAGGGATCTCAGAAGTATAACTTCATCAGAAATAGATAGGTGAGGAAATTGATAAAGCTAGCTGATAGATTAGGATGGTTCAGATTACTTTTCTTTCGTTATTCTTCTTTCCTGATGTATATATTTGTTTTCTATGATAGATGATTGATAACTAGAAAATTATCTATGAAAACTTTTATCAGACTGTTTTAATATTATAACTGACTGCAACCTTCATTAACTCTATCATGCACATGGGCATAAAAAATCATATAAAAGACTACAGAAATAAAAAAAAAATGTATATTTATTGAATCCAATTTATTCTCCCCTTCAGTTCTGTATGAGAAAGAATAAATGGCATGAGAGAAAGAGAGAAACTCAAGGATTCATATTAAATAATTTAAATTTAAGAGGAAAATGGAAAGGGAACTTATGGCAAGACAATTTGAAGATCATCCAGATGAATACAAATATGATTATTCTTCTGGCTCTGGTCTATTGGAGGTTGATGTAATGGCTTGTTGTTTGTAGTACATAGGAAGTTTTTCTTCTTCTTGAGTCCATCAACTAGTAGCATGAGAAAAGTGCATGAACTAAGACTTGTGAACTCTATTGATGTTTCTGCTTAGGTTATAGAATTCTCAATTGAATAGCATGTATTGATTTGAAGAGCTAATTTCTAGAATGAGTTAAGAGGATGGAGATAATTGATCTATAAACTGTATTTTTTTCCATGTTCTTGAAAATGGGATCGAGCTATTATTATGTTTGTTAAAGCCTCCATGAGGAAGAAGCTTGACGAAGATTTGGGGAAGAAACCATTTTTCTTATGTTTCATTTACAAGAGTTAAAAATAGATTCTGCTATGCTGCTTAATTATACAGTGTTTACATGCTCAAGTTCTTAATGTTGCTTGCAGCCAAAAACCATGTTCTTTTAGCTGTTAAAATCACCTTCTTCGAATGTGGGGAAATGGTTGTTGGGCCTCTGCTTATTATATGTCATAGCTGATGGAATTTCCTTTTGCACGTTCATGAATGAATGGGCTCAAAAGAGAAACACTTTTATTCAATCCGAATAACAAGTATACAAGAGAAACCCTCTTGTATCTCAACCTCACTTCCCACAAAAATCCCAATTATGTTCAACTGATGTTTCTATTCCACCCAAGAACTCATTGAACAGCAAACGCATCTCCAGTTGTATGGTACATGAGACATAAAATTCTATGAATTGAGATCATTTTGATGAATAAAGACACTGTACCATCACATTCCTCCCTCCTTACCTACAAGTGTCCTTATGTTCACTAACCAGAACTGTTTTATGTTTTCTCCCTCAATATAAAATCCCATACTACCAATTCAGTTATTGGAAGGAAGATATTACATCCAGGAGAGTGTAAGAGCAACATCAACAATGCAACTCAAAAGAATTCATGAGATTGTTGAAATTATAATGCCTAATGTAATGCTTAATATTTTTCTACAGAAAGTTCAGTACAAGAATTATATATTATTAAAATGTTCTTGTAATGAAGAAAAATATTAAGCATTATATTTAGGGTTTCAAACGTTAATCAGCAAGAGATCATCGGGAGCTTTAGAATAAAGTAAAACCCTACTTATATGTATCCAAGTCAGGTTAATTTGAAGTTTCAATTGTGTATTATTATTGATTTTAGATATCTGCACAAGAATTTATTATTTATTTATTTATTTTGAATGAGGGAAGGGATTAAATTTGAAGATAAAAAATCAGTGTAATATAATTTCGTCTACATCAGACAAAATTTAAATACATATCAAATCTTAAATAAACTATTGTTTGGTTTCTTGAAGTATTGGGAATCCTTTGTTATTTTTTCCTTTTTTGCAGATAAAGGTAATAGTCTTGTGATGATTCACGTAATTTTGAGCTATCAAGTTTAACTTCTTTGTGCCCATTTGATGGTCGGTAATGGGCTAAGGATAAGGAATTGGCTCCGTTTTTGTCTGAATATGGCTTAATTTGCTTCTGGATTTTTTTTTTTTCCCTTTTAATGGGAGTAAGGAATTACAACATTACCCGAACTCAAACTCACCGGAGTCGAACTCACGGCAATCATCTAATCACTTTTAGTGGTTAAAATGTACAATTTTTTAACATTAAATTTCAGATGATGATGTATGTAATGTGAAATAGCGGGTCTTGTTTTGATTGGGTTTCAGTCACATCCGGGTTGGGTCTCCAAATAAGGTTCATGATCTGGTAACTCTTAGCAAACGACTATAGACATTAGACATTGCCATCCCTGTCCGCTATTCCAAAACTCAAGATAATAGATGCTTATGTAAACCTTTGTATTTTAAATTTTTTATAATCAAAACATATTTTAGCATAGTTTATGTTGCTTCACTAATTGGATACCAAGTGTTCGATGAAATTCCTCTTTGAATTGTGACATTCAGTTTTCTTGTCAAGTTCCTTGATTTTTAGTTGAGGTGAAGATCATTACAGTAGAACCCAGTTTTCCTTTAATCACGTTCGGAGTTGTTTGATGAAAATAGACTGCACCTTCTGAATTTTGTTGCCTTCCTTTGTCGGTATGAAGATGCAGGAAGCACATAGCAAAGAAATAGAGGGTAGAAAGAATAAAGCTGAGCTTAATGGTTTGCTAGAAATCCTGCCTCCAGTTGACTTCTGTTGTGTATATGGCTCTACTCTCCATCCTAACAATGCTGACAAGGTATCTCTCTACTTTCTTTATTTTTATTCTCTGCATTTCACATTCCAGAACGAAAATGGAAAGTAGTATAATCTAGAAAATGCCTGAAATTATTGTCTGTCTAGTGTGTTTATATTTTGCAGTAGATTCTTTTGGGCTTGCAGTCAATTATATTGGTAATGTATTCCTTTTGTGTGTAGACATCCATGATAGATTACATTATTGGAGTCTCAGATCCTGAAAAATGGCATTTTGAGGTAGGAACTGGGCTTTGTTTTGCTTTAACAACCTGCACTTAAGGTGTGCTTTGTGATGATATCTGATTCCTCCGTTTGACCAAGAACTTGGCAATGAATCGGAGTCACTATGCATCGTGGATGGTGCACTTAGGTGGAGCAAGGCTGGTATTGCTCTCTTCATAAGCATCTTTTTCCTCTTTACTGCTCTCATGTGTAGGTCATTGTTGCAGTATTGAAATTATTATTATTATTGTTGTGTTTTAGATTACTGATGTAGCGGATGAAATTGGGGTTGGTGTCCACTTTAATCCTTATGTTTCCATGAATAATAAGGTATCAAGCTCTCATGCATTTCTTTATCCTTGTTTTGCATATTGAAAATAACGGTGTACAGTATTGTCTTCCATAAGTTGCTTTACTAGAAAAATATAATGTCTGAGTTGGCTTTTGGATTTAAGAATACATCTCTGCATTGCATTTCTAGAAATGTAATTTACACCCCATATTTGTCAACTTTTACAGATGTTCAAGTATGGAGTTGTTAGAATGCATGACCTAATTGAGGACATAATGGGATGGAAGAGGTTCTATATCAGTGGTCGCCTTCAGAAACCAGTATGTACCTTTTGTTCTCTTTTTTTCTTTTTCTTTTTCTTTTTTGTTTAAAAGATTTGAAGATTAAGCAGTATGTATCATTGGAGCCCTTGGTTCATACAATATTAAGAGGATGTCTGGGTTTTCAATGGCATATATTTCACTTTTGTGTTTAGAACGTCTTTCGCTCTGAAATTAACAACTCTTGTTTTTTAAGAAAGACCAAATTTAAAATTGGAATATGTTTGTGGATATTTTTTGACTAATCACTTTCTGATGGGTACTTTTCTTCCCCTTTTATTTTTCTCTATAGTTGTGGGTGTCTTACCAACCAAATAAATCTTCTTTCATATGTAAACATTGAATTTTTCTTGCAATATATTAAGTTATACTCCCTTTGTCTCATTCCAATCGTACACTTTGGACTTTAACAAGGATTAAGACAAGTATTGAAAATGATAATTATGCAACTAAATTTCCTAAGTTGCCCTTATTTAATAGCTAATGAATAAGTTCCTAAGTTGCCCTTATTAATTTGTCCAAAAAAATACATTATCTATTAAATAGTTGACAGCTTATCAAAATCTCTCATTAATAGTAAGAATATAATTGTAATCATACGTACTAAAATTAGCAATTGAACAATTTAAATGGAACAAATGGAGTATATTTTATATCAATTGCTCCATGGAATAACCTTTATAAAAATTCAATATTACATGGAAAAATGATATATTTTATCTCTCAGAATATTATCAATGCTTTTACATATCACCTTTCATTGACCCGGTTAACATGAGAAAGAGATTTATGTAATGACCATGTTCTGTCATTTTGACATAGAACATGTTTAATAGACCTCTATCATTTATTTGGTGTTTCTCAAGTCTTTTGATTTGAGGTATGAGGTATTAGAGTTGAATGATCATACTAGCCCTCTTGTTTGTTTTTGTCCGGAATATGAGTTGGAGGAGAATAGAAAAGAAAATTATAGCCCGCGAGGATGGTTACCTGTGACTTTTTAACTTGTTTCCTTAGTTCAATATTAGCTTAATTTTGAATGCTAAAATTCATCTTAAACGCTTCACCCTTTTTCACTTTTAAGGGAGAGGAAAAAATGGCTAAAGTGAGGCTGCATATTCCTTTGCTTCTAATTCTTCCTCCTTCTCCCTTGCTGAACAAATGTAGATATAATTGCGATACCACATACTTCCTAGTTACCTCCCAATTTATAACTTAAAGAAAGTGGGGAAAACTTTGATACATTTTAACCTATATTTAATCAGTTTAATAATTAAGGAAACAAATGTTTGTATAGGGAGATTGGGATCCATTGACCAAATTTGTTCTTCAATTCAGTTTCTTATGCAGGCTGAGCAAAATACTTATGGGTGTTACTCCATTCACAATGAATTAGCAACTATTGACTTGTTCTAGACCTATACATCTCCATGAGCAAAATTGCGTAGGCTATTCTCTCTGGTCAACCTTCACCTATTACACTTTTTTGCCCTAATATTTTGAAGTTTGATAAACCTGCACTAGACTTAAAATTTCTTGGCATCAAGTATTCCATTGCCAACACATGCAACATGTTTACAGCAACTAATCTAGTTCCCTTTTTCCCCCAATTCTCAATATTATGTTTCATTTCTTCTTCATCTTCTCATATTTGGTCGCAAAATGCAGTTTTTTTCCTCTCTCAAACTATGCATGATAGTAGTCCCTTCTTGTTGAACATGTAAACCTGTTTATTGCTCCCATGGTCCACAAAACTGATGGACTGCATTGTTGGTTTCCATTGGGATTAGAAATATGTATCTATATTTTTTTAATTGCATTCCTTTTAGCGCCCATAGATGTTGGATGACATTGGACACATAATCTCATTTTCTTTCCAGGTAAATGTTTTGGTGGATAATTTGGATGTCAAAAATCTTAACTATGTTAATCTAAGGGCTGCTACTTCTGCTGCACTACTCCTCTTGCCGTCAGAGTTCACTGAGGTTTGCTGCTTTGACATTTTTCAATATGAAAATGATGTGTGATGTTATTCTAAATATTGTGCACATGCAGGAGGAATTCTATGCCAAAATATGCGGCCTCTCATTTATGGGTGATATACGAATGTTTTTTGCAGAAGATAGAAACAAAGTAAGTTAATGGAAGCTCGTGGAGACCTCTGGAACTGATTGTTGCTTTTTGGTAGCACCAGAATACTCTATGGTTCTGACACTGCTATTTAGCTGTGGTGAATGGGCTCGCCAAAAGCTTTAATTTTCTTTTTTTTTGGGGGGAAGGTCTTTTCTCCTATTTAATAGAGATGATTGTCCCTAATTCTGGAACATATTAAAAGTTCATTTAGTATACTTGAATCAATAAAAAGATGCGTCTTAAATTGACTTAGGGTGATTTGAAATTTTGGTTGATGTTCAAATCCTACATTCTATGTTTATCTAGTATTTTTTAAATGAGTTTAAAGTATGAAAAGTTCTATTTATACTTCATCTTTTCATGCTATTAGTTTTCCTCTTTGGTTTATTTTGTTTTCTTGCATCTTATTGTTTACATATCTTTCCTAGGTGAAAAAGATTGTGCAAGGGCAGTTTAATTTGTTCCAAGCAATGTACAAGCCATTCTTAAAAGAATATGCGGCAAAAGACGTGTTGTCACTTTGTTCTTCTGATTATTCTCAAGGAAAAATATTTCAGGTTGGTAAAGGCATGTCTTCTAGATGAATCTGTTTTATGCTTCTGGTTTCATTTTCATATTTTTGACCAATAGACAAGGTTCAAGACATTTTCACTAACTTTAGGCAGTCAACTATCCAAATCTTCCCGTTATATCAGATTTAGACAAATCTATACTCCACAACTAATATATCTGTGTTTTCTTAACTCTTGCTAATTTGTATGAATTGCACCAACGCGAAGTCTCATGGAATAATCATAGATTTGGTTCCTTAAAGCAGAATGTCCTGCTATTCGGCATTACAATCATGTAAATTCTGAGAGGGCTTCAGGCTGTCAGATACTCTTGCGTTCACCAGTTAATGAGAAACATTTAGTGGGTTTTGAGTTTTCATGCAGAAGTTAAGTCAGATTTGACATCCAAAGCTTTTCCAATTTCTATGTGATTTTCAATTTTGGTATACTTATCCTCAGAGGTTGTATAGAAAGCGAGAGAACCTTTTTGTGATGCTCACGGCATTCAGTCGTATATCTGGATGTGTCACATTATCAATTGGTTCTTCCCAAATCTGAAATGCTTTGAACTTGTTGTAATAAGGATTGTGGGGAATCTGCTGCTTCCAGCCTCGTCTCTTGTCTTCCGCCAACAATCAGAAGTGATATGGGGATGAAGCTTGGAAAGAAGACAAAAGTGGATGAATTTGGTATGCCAGTCAATTTGATATCTTTTGGAGAGATTTCTTGCTTAACTTATTTTGTCTTTTAGTGAGATAAATCCTGCTTTCACTTATTTTGTCTTTTAATGAGATAAATCCTGCTTTCACTGTTGAGTTACCCTTTTCTGAATATTCTTCCAATAGTGGCTTTGACACATCAGGTTGCCTTGCAGGTCGGATTAGGAAAGAAGTGGCGATTAATTCAAAAGAAGAAGCTGCAGAGTGCATGCGGAGGCTTCTTAGACGTAAGGTTATGGCTTCAAGTACAAGGCAGGCTGTTGCTGGGCTGTTAAGCGTTGGTGTTTTTCGCGGAGTTCGATACCTTGGAAAGAAAATGCAGAAGGCCTGGAAATCTTGGAAATGATCTCTTAACCCCTTCTAAACTGAAGTAGATAAAGTGGCTCATTGGTATTCCCAAGATTGCTCATATGCTATCCTTCCTTGCCCTCCACCATGAAACGGGAAAAGGAAAGAAAACAGGATGAACCAAGAAAGTGATGGATACCAACAATTTTGTAGGTAACTGCTTACTCTTATCCAAAGATCTGAAATGCCAACTTCTTTGTTAATGTTGTGCCAATAAGGTGGATGTTCATAGCATTAGCAACAGCTTACAAATGTGCTATAGTTACTGTTTCTTTTATAATTATAACTTATCACTTTCCTCGTTGCTGCTTCCAACTAAAGGTGGGAAATTGTTCCACTTTGCTCCGTTGAACCTCCCAACTTATAATTAGTGGCAAACAAAGTCTTTTTAACCGTATCCTTTTTACTTAATCTTATACTCTCTTTTTTTTATATATTTTTGTCCCTTCACATTTGGTCTTATTTCTCACTCTCAATGTTATTACTATTGCTATATAAAAATATATATATTATCACCGTTGATTATGGCTCAAAAAAAGCATGAATTTAAAATTATACTTAAATTTGAGAAGAAACTAATGTTTAATCACAACAAAGACAAACTCCACTGAAAATTTAACAATCTTCCTTTGTATACACGATATTCATGATGTAGCACAAAATAAGTTAAGTCAGTCCGTGGTTTGCGAATTAGCTGTGGCGTCTACAATGTCTCTTTGTTTTTATTCAAGACAATATATAGAACAAGAAATGTAAAATCAAATCCTAAAGGAATAATGTATGTGAGTGATAACTGATAATACTTGGTAGGATCAGAAGGTTCTTCTCTCAACCTGCCCAGACCCTTAACCATTCTGGAAATGCGGACCCAACTTCATGTGAGTTACTCGATTGCATGATCCCAGGAATGTTTTTTCTTTATTTTATTTTTTATATCAAAATCCCCCATATTCCAGATCCATTGGGTCTGACTAATCCTCAGTTTAGCCGAGAAGAACTCTATAGAGTCCAACTTTTGTTCGGGAGTGAAGGTCATCTAAATCTTTTTTAACATGGTATTATAAATAAGAGACCTTATTTAAGCATTAAAAAGTCTCTTACAACTTTTCCTAAATTATCGGTTTATTCAATTATTTCACTCAATTTTCAACTCTATTCAAAGCATAAAATGATATTTCAATACAATTTAATCATTACTCAACACATTACAACCTATTTTACATAAATTTAACAACAAAATCAATGCATTTTTTCATTCCTAGAAGTAACATTTGAAACATACGTTTCATTAACCAAAAATGCATAAAAAACATGTTAAATTAATAAAATTGCATAGATAAACATCAATAGAGAGAGAGAACTACACTTTGATGCGTTTAAGATGTATTTTGCTTCAAAATGGGACAATTCAATGGCAACATTTTCCCAAGAAAACTCGGTGACAAGAGAGACGACAGGGAAGAAAGAAAGTGATAGATATAATTCACGTTAGTTTGGAAATTTGAGATGTGCGGTATTTAACGATTTTTATTAAAAAAAAGGACACAATAGTAGTATTTGTGGTATTAAATGTTTGAGAAGGGTAAAAGTTTTAATTAATGTTATTTGCACATGAAAAAATATAAGATAGACGAGTTACATTTTCATTTTAACATGATATCTATTGAGCAATTAACATGTTACACTTGGCAGAGCAATTGCCTAAAATGATATCTATTTAAAAAACTAATCACCAATATACTGATTGAGAGCGTGTTGACCAAAATAGAACATGTTAACTTTGCTAAAGTTGACATGGACAAAAATCACACAAATGCACAATTTTCCAAAGTTGACATGGAAATGTCTAATTTGGCAAACTTGACATGTATCTATGTTTAGTTTCTCAAAGTTTACATGTACAAATGCACTGGAATGAAGCAAAGTCACTAGATTTATGGTGCTCTATCTAACTGCGTTGGATCAAAGGCCTAAGCCTAACTAGCAACCTCCTATGTTGCACCGATGATTATGACTTCGCCACCTTCGTAGCAATTTTCACACGAAATTCAAGGATTCAAATTTGAAGATTTTATGTTGGAAAGTTTGACATGTGCATCGTATTTGGAACTTCAATAACATCATGGACTCCATCAAAAGGGCAAACGAAAAGGCTATGGATAATTTCACTCTACTGCAACATAATTTCACGTCATTTGGCATGTATGGGCAACCATATTTTTTACGGTCATAGCATTCAACATTCTTGTCCACCATACACTGATTAGCCAATACCGTCTCATAGATACTCTAGTACTGCTTTGGGCTTTCATCTATCGACTCTTTCACAACCACTGTACTATTTTGAAGGGTTTATATAGTTTTCACAATTTGGGGCTACAACTGTAGATTTTGCAACCATTCGCACCAAGTTATCCCTATCGAATGAGTTGGATGTTACTAAGTGGGACCATAGTCCTCGACAATAGGTACAAGGTAAGGATGGACCCAATGGAACTATGGATTAGCAAGATCCATCTTGTTTGAGATCATCAATTAGACCCTATGGTTGTGGTGCATCAAGACATAATTATGCTACTCATAGATGATTATTTTTATTTCTTCTTATTTTACATTTATGAATCGATAGTCAACATGCTAACTTTGAGAAATTAGACGTGTACATGTGTAATGTATGCCAACTTTGATAAATTAAATATTTATATATCCACGTTGATTATGAATTTTTTTCCAAATTAAACATTTACATGTCACCTCCTCGTGCTATAGATTCTCCTCTTTCTGTATTGAAGTTTTTTTCTCTCTTTTTAGTTTATATTTTTTCTTATCCATTCATGGATTCTTCCACCATCCGGTAACTGTAAATTTTTTTTTTCTCATTGTTCACTTTGAGATTTTCCTCATCGTTCACTTTGAGATTTATCTCATCTTTCATCAAAAACAACTTGTGAGCCAGCTTACCTTCCTTCAGATATAGCCCACACATTGGTCACGCTGACAATCACCAACTCCAAATACTCCTTCTATGTTGGTTGAGAAGTGGACATACTCTGCTTTGAAGCTCAATCTATTGTCCTCTACCAAACCCAGTTTCAGATGTTTTAGAAGTTTATGAATTAGAAGTGAATTCCATAAACTAAATTCAAAGAAGACAAGTCTTTACATCAATTATTAAACTGACGGGGGAAATCTAAGCTTTCATGATCTGAAAGATCTCTAAGCTGAAATCACTACTTTATGATATGAAGAATGGTGCAAATTTTTGCCCTATTCTAAAACGAAAACTTTGTGAAGAGATTGATGAATTACAAGGGACGAAGGAAACATTTTGGCATCAAAGAAGCCGTGTTAACTGGCTTCAAACAGGTGATTGTAATACCTCATTTTGTTTAGCAATGGCCAAATTAAGGAACTTGGTCTAAATTCGTTAGCAATTCAAGTTGAAATGTTATTTCATATCTATTCACTCTCTTTGTAATTAAATGTCTACATATTCTCATTTTGATATATTCGAAATTAAATGTCTATTTTCTTAAACAAACATATTTTCTCTCGAAAATTTCACTAACGATCTTCATAATTATAAACGTATTACATATCACTTATTAATGATTTTACTATTAATTATATTAGTGATAAAGATATTATAATAAAAAAAATTCAATTCAAAAATTCTTTCTTAGTTTTTGAAGTAGGATGACTCTATTTTATACTTTCAAACTAAAATGACAAAAAAATAAGACTAGTTAAAAATATAGTGAAAAATAGGAGTGACTATCGTGTGGAGTTGGCGGGTTATTAACACACTAATCCGAACACAATACGATTAATAATCGTGTCCAATTTGTGAACTTGAACATGACATGACACACGAATCCACCAACCCGCTCAACCCACTAACTCGTCAATCCATCAACGCAAAAAATCATATTATATTTAATATGAAATATAATAAATTAAATTGAAAATCAAATAGTCAATGTACAAGAAAGACTAAGACAAAAATATGTTCAATCCAAGGGAAATATTGTATAGACCATGTAAAATAGCAAATGTTAATGTAAAATTGTACAAACCATGTAGATATTTATTTGTTACTGCTATACGTGAATACATCTCAACAAAATAGATTATCATCACCAACTCATCGCAATAAAAGTTTTTAAAAAAAAAAAAATCATTATAGCATTTATCTAAACAAACAAATATCGCAAGAGAAAAGTAGAAAATATATTAAAACTAAATTATTATTGAATCCCTGCAGCTTAATGGAAGAAGAATCATTCTTGTGACATCATACGTTAATTTTATTTATTTTTTAAAAGTCATCATCATTACCATATATGTAGTGATAAATGGTGATTGGATAACATATGTCGAAAAAACTTACGAAACCCTTCCAAAAAAGATCATCATAATTCATAAATGATCCAAAAATAAACTCATGAATTCAAAAAATTACAAAATAAAAATGAGTTAAAAGACATTACACATTAGCTTATATTAAACAAAAAAAAAACAATTTAGTTAGAGATTAAATATAATAAGTTAAATTTGAGGATATAAATGGTTTTTAAAAAAAATAAATAAGTTGTTGGGTTATCCCGAAAGTTAGGAGAGTTCAATCCATTTACTTGCAAACTTGTTTAATGTTAAAGGGATTGTGCTCAATATTGAAACTGCCATGAAAAATGACACCAGGTAGCATGGAGTGCAAAAAGCCTTCTAGGGGATAGTGGATGAAAGAAGATGGGGCCATGGCTAAGGTTTTGAGTTGGAAACACCAAGTTTTAATCTATGTTGAAAATTATGATAGTTTTTTTATAAAAAAAAACAATATAAGGGTATTGTCGATTATATATAAGTGTATGTCAATTAAGCATTTTACATTTAATTTTGGCAACCAATACCAAATTAGGTGTCCGTTGAGTTTTTTTTTTTTTTTTTTGGAAAACCAAGAGGAATTCATTAAAAAAATCAAGGGGGCACATCATCTAAAGTATGAAACCGTACAGAAGAGGTGGAACTCCTTTGAGCTCTGCGAGTAAAGTTATGAGCAGAAATGCTAGCCTCACATCAGCACATCAAGTCCAGATAATTGCATTAAAGGTAGGAGACTCCTTGTTTGTCAATGAGCAATTGGAGAGGATGGCCATTGGTTGATAAAGACAGTCAACAAAAAAAAATAAAAATCTTTTTTCCTTGTCAACATCCATTAATTAAATTAAATTAATTAATATACATAAGTTGGATATCTGTCCTGATTGTGAAAATAAAAAATTGAGATTATTGATACCTTGTCAACATCCATTAATTAAATTAAATTAATTAATATACAGAAGTTGGATATCTGTCCTGATTGTGAAAATAAAAAATTGAGATTATTGATAATGACATGACAGGGATGTTTTTTATACTCAAAGGCACACATTTTACTTATATTTTTTAGCTTCTCTTATAGCAAGAATTATACACAAATGCATACATTTTCACACTGCCATTATTCCTCTTAGTTGAGAATTGAGATTGTCTTTTTTCTAATGAAATTCTCTATGTTCTAGGTTTTTTGAGGGATTACTTCTTCAATTTTTATTAATGCTTCTAATAATTGTCTTTTTTATATATGTTATACAATATTACCAAAAGAAAATTGAATTTTCATAATTTTACTTTGGGTATATGTGATTCATAAAAAAAAAAAAAAAAAAATACTTGTGGTTTATGTGGTCATATCTTAAGTATAAAGAACATAAAACGTTGATATATATACAAGTTATATTCTTGAAGTATCCATGGAAAAATTTTTTTAAAAATTTTTTAGCTCCTACTGTACTAAGAATACACTCAAAAACTATACTCCAATATGGAGGAGCATTTTTTAAAAAAAAGAAGAAAAAAAACTTTCTCAAAGATAATATAACTATTTCTGAAAGTTAGATCACTAAAGTTGATCTAGTACTGATAGTTAAATTTATTCAAAGTTTCTTATTATTTATTGTAATGAAAAGAGATATCACAATATCATATATTATTAGAGATACAAATGATAAGTAACACATGGCAAGTATATATATATATATATATATATATTGCATAACTTATTTGTTGAATTCAAAATTTGTAATTACTATTCATGATAAGTTAAAATCTTCAAATTTTGTAATACTACCCTTCTACTACCCAAATCTACAAAATAATATATGTTGGTTAAAGTATCAAAAATGAGAAAAAGTTAAAATACCCATTTTAAAAGACAATTGAATTTTCTTAATTATAGGAACATAAAGTAAGAAGTGCACAATTCCAAAACATTATGGTTGGCCAATAAAAATAAATTTGTACTGTTTTAATGAATCAACTTTTGGAGCAAATCAAAATTTATAGTTTGCTAAGCCAAAAATTTATACTAAAAATGACATGGTTTATAAGTTGTAACATGAACACATGCATGCATTAATTTGTTAATGCAAAACATTACTACTACTTTGCTAACTTTTAGCAGTGATTTATACTTTGTGTGGTCCTTTATGGGGGGAAACCTGAAAAAAGCATAGCCCTATCATCATTCATTTGTTTTAGTAATTGTTGTCTCCCTTTTGGAAATGAAATGATGAAAGCAACTTAGTACTATCTACTATTCTTCCAACAATCACACACACTCTAACAGCATATTAGCCCATCTTTTCTTTTCTTTCAATCAAATAATTAGCATTTTCTTTATGTTTCTTGTTATAGGAGATAATAACATAGTAGTTTAATTTACACATTGTTTCTTTTTTTTGAGATCATATATATTCAAGTGCAAATGTACACAACAACATGCTTTACATGAAATTAGCCGATTGGTTGTTAGCTATTATGAGTTAAAATATTTTAACTATCTTTTTAGAACAAAAAATTTATAATTAAACATCTTTTGATTATTATAACATTACAAAATACGAACATTTTGCTTGAACACTAAAATTGAATATTTACTTGTTGTCCGCATTATTATTCCAAAAGTTTGTACAAATAATTGTAGGGAAGAGAAGCTCCCCCACCTCCTTAGTGATAAAATTATTTTAAATAAGTACGAAACTTTGAATTTCAAAGTTTAAGTTTGGGAAATTCTTTATAGGGTGGGGTGGGGGGTGGGCCAAAAATGTCTTTGGTCCAATAATAAGAGACATTTTAAGATTTCTCACATAAGTTAAAGTCATTAATATTGATTAACTTAGAAGACTATTTTACCATTTTCTTGAGTTTGATTAAATTCAATCTTCATTCATTTTAACATTAAACTCTCCCCTTCCACACCCTTATTTCAAAATTTTGAATGGAAAATTATAGGGGAGAAATAAATAAGAAAATGGTAAAGTTGACATAGATTAATAAGTGATTTCTTGATGCTCTAAATGTGACAGATAATTGGAGGAGAAAAAAAAAAAAACAATCTAAAGCAACACTTATTTGGGATTGGAAGGTTTATATATAGAAAGGATTTGAATGTAAATCTGGATTGTAACTAGTTTTGCACATTCTTCTCTTATTAAAAGTACAATAGATATAATCAATATTAACAATCGTTGCACTAAATTGTCCATAGTATAAAAATATAAAGAGAAAAAAGGAAACACATTTTAAGGTTGCTCTTCATGTGGACAGCTTTTTTTTTTTTTTTGGTCCACTTTTTCCTTTACTCTCATTTTGGGAAAAAACAAATTCCATAGAAATTCTTTCAAAAACTCAAAATTCGAAATTTCACATGAGTTTCACACTACACATTAAATATAAATTTATAATATTTTTAATATAGACTTCTATATGTTGACTAATTTATTAATTACTTCTTTTATCTAAAACTAAATGTTTAATTTTTTTTAAAATAATATATTTATCTACATTTTGATTAAAAATATTTAATTTTTACTATTAAATTCTAGCTTCAACCAAACAACAATAACTCTTATCCAAATACATTGCTACTTAAAAAAATTCATCATCAAAATAAATTCAAAATTTAATATTTTGCTAGAAAATACAAACTTGCTCTTTGCAAACAAGTGTTAACTTTATTATTATTTGGGAAAATGATATGTTAAGTATTGTTCAAAAGTCATTTACATCGTCAAATTTTTTTTTCTATCATTTACATATCTAAAGCATTGCTCAAAAGTATTTTCATTTTCAAATTATTTTTTCTACCAAAAGTACGAAGGTGTAAATGACAAAAAAAGAAAATTTTTGAGGATGAAAAAAAATTTGACAATATTTTTAGGAGGTAAATGGTTGAAAAAAATTTGAAGATGCAAATGGCTATTGTACAATACTTTAAAGGCGTAAATGAAACAAATAAATTTAAGATGTGTCAATGAATTTGAGGCAATAATTTAGGAATAAAGTTATCTATTTCCCTTATTTTACTAAATAAACTAAAAAAGAGTCCTAAATTGAGTTTCCTTTTGTGCAAAAAATAATCTCTCAAGACTTAGTTCAACTACTACTCCATTAATATTTAAATATAAGTCGTTAGTACTTTTTAATTGTATTTAATTATAAGTTATTTTATAAATATTTTCAATTTATTTATAATATTATTCTTATTTGTTATTATTTTTTCCACTTACTACTTTTTCATTCTCAAATTCTTGGTAAGCATAGACTCTCTCTGTACCTCCTCAACTTCACTTTGTTCAATATATATATATACTTATCTTAATTTTACTAATTTGTTAATAAGCATTTAACTATTCGACTTGGAAAATCCAATTTATTCGGTAAAAATATCTTATTTATGATTGTATATATAATAGATTTGAATTATTATCTCGATAATTATGATATATATTTTTAAAAAAAATATATATTCGACCACTTTTTAAGGAGGGAGAGAAAGTAATAATTTTCAAAGGACAATACTTATTTTCAATGTTGAAGCTTTCACAGGGATTTACAAG
Source organism: Apocynum venetum (assembly GCA_019593545.1). NCBI lineage: Eukaryota > Viridiplantae > Streptophyta > Magnoliopsida > Gentianales > Apocynaceae > Apocynum > Apocynum venetum. Next base: position 34,506 of record SRSM01000813.1, on the reverse strand, counting down.
TCGAATTCTCAACCGACCTACGTGAATTATTTTTCAATGCCTAAGTAGATAATGTTTATGAATAAACCCTATAGCATAGCATAGGACTACGAGATTGGCCCTACGCGCTTGCACCAAAGTCCATTTCTCACGTGAGGAAAATATTTAGAATTATATACTCTCCCCCTTTATATAAGTTTATATTTGTATGAGATGTTATAATTTTTCTCCACTATCCTTATAAAATATTTTAGAGATATTTTACTATTTATTTTTAATGTTAACTTTATTTATCATTATTTTTTTTTCAAATTTTTCTTATTTTCAAGAAATGAATTTAATGTAACTTCCTTCATCTCTTTCTTATTCCAAACGCAAAAGTTTTATTTTATCTTCTATCTATTTATTCTATTTCTTATTTAGAAGACAATTTTTTTTATCTTCTTATTCCTAAGACAAAATAAATGAATGTATTATCAAAATTAAAATACTTTCTTGATTTTTGTAAAATTATTTATAACATTATATAAAAAGGAATGGAGGAAGTATGCACTAGTTTTTCAACTTTCAATGACTATTAAAAAAAAAGGAAAAAATATTAAATAGTTAAATTTAATAATACTCTATCAATTAATTTTTTTAAAACAGGTGAGAATTTAACAAGAAAAGAAGAAGACCATTTTGTCCACTTTATATCAGTATACATCAACCATTCTTATTTGTGTTATTTTAACTTTTGTGAAATCCTTAATTATCCAAAAAAAAAAAGGCCTTATAAAACCCATTTCTCTACTAATCTCTCTTGGTTTTATGTCTATCTATATGCCCTGATTTGTTTCAAATTATATATTCTCCTTCTAAATAAGAAATTTATTATTATTAACTTTATCCATATTTAAACCTTTAATATTGGCAATGCATTAATTTTTTTAAAATGTTATTTTTTTATACTAAAATTCATAGTTTCGATATGATTTCACAACTTTTAATGTTAATTAATCAAATCCCTCTATTTTACGAAAATAAGGATAGTAATTAGGTGAGAAAAATGATAATGGAATTGGTTATTCTAAAAGATACTTAAATAAAGTATTTGTTTGTTTCGAAAAAAAAAGTATTTGAAAAATTTTAACATTTTATGTGATAGAATCTTTAATATGCGGGCAATGAGTAACTATGATAAATAAATTGGAATGGAGAGTGTACTTTGTACAAAAATGGATTATATTAACTAGTAATTACACCCATCTCTTTCTCTTATATTTTTATTTTAAGAAAAAAAAATTAGAATCACAAACAGGGACATGAAAAAAAGTGAAAGAAAATAAATATTTTAATTTTATATGGAAACCACAACTATATTACTATTACATAACCTAAAAATAAACATTAACGTAGGAAGAGTACAAACTAAAAGGAAATAATTTGATTGTTTTTTTCTTTTCCAAATTTTGCCTTGAAAAATCATCAACTACAAAGATTCATTCACCTAACCTCCTTCTTTGAGTAGGACTAAATTAAACATATTTTGCAAATATCAAATATAAATATTGATAATAGCATAAAAATAAATATTGCAGCCAATAAAAAAAGAAAACTTCTCATTTTTTGCACATTTTTCATATCTTTTATTATAAATAGATTGAAGTAAAAATAACTTTGCCTCCTGAAAAGATACAACATTTTACTATTTTTACAAATTTTGTAAAGCATATTTAACATTTATCCAAGCCCCAAAATATCACCAACAACCCACAAAGTACAAGAACAATAGACAAAATCAAGAAAAAGAAGCACTTCCCTATTTCTTGAATTTAACACTATTCCTTATTGGATTTTGATTCTACATTGATTATCATTACCATAAAATTTCACCGAATCGAATATGTAAAAATTAGGTTGGATTCATCAATCATGTCATTTTCTTCGAGACAGTACCATAATCTTCAAGTTCCCAAATTTCAGTAACCATTTTATTGTCTTTTAGCTAGGATTTTTGCTGAGACTCATAATTTTGGGAAAAATTGGCCAATTTTTCATGGATGAGAGAATATTTGCACATTTGCATATTCCTCCGTAAGCCCTTTCATATGCTTTCTCTCCCCCCTCTCATTGCCCTTCACCTTGAATAGACTGGTGCTATTTTCTCAAAGATCTATCCACTGTTCATTATCCTCTCTCAAACTTCATACTTGACATTGTTACATAGGCATTTGGGATCACCGTCAGTTCTTCAAATCTTTTCTTTTATTGTAACATTTTTCAAGGTACTCCTATTTCCAGCTATCTCATCATATGTACTTCCGCCAAGTATCTTTGAAGTTTTGGCCTATAAATCTCGAGTTTATATTCTTTTTGGAAAAACCCATTTAAAGTTCCCATTGTTAACCTAAAAAAGTTGATGTAACCAGTTCTTGGACTCCATCAAGTTTTCCATTTGTTTGCTCTTCATCTTTTCGATTTTCGTTTGAAAAACTTGACTGGGCTTTCTTTAAATTGACTAATTCTTTTGTGTCATTTTGGATTCTTGAAGCTTCAAATCCCATACCTTTTCTGTTCCAAGAAAGAAACGAAAAAAAGTTTAAATCTTTAGTTCAAAGTCAACCGTCCTCAGCTCTCTTGCGATCTACTCTTTACTAGGTGGCTGTACTGAATTATTATTTTGATGCTTTATAGCTGAAAAATGCAGGCTGATCAGCGAAAAAAGGTAAGTTTCTTTCATTAATCAAGCATTCAAGCATTAATTGCCTTCGTTTATGCATAAATGTGGAATGAGGCTATTGATTTAATGCCTTGATTAAGATCTACTACTATGTTGAGCCCCAAAATTTTCCTGGGAATCTTAGTTTGGTATGCGATTGAGGATTTGGGTTTAGTTTCGTTATTTTCATCAGTTACCTGTTTCTAATAGAGGATTGAACAGTGGTGCTCCACAAACATATGGTTGTCATGTTGGATTCCAATAGGGTACATTTTCATTTAAAGATTCAATTTAGGGTTAGATTCAGGGGATGACTTTGAAATTGGATTTAATTGGAATGAATATGAAAGATTTGCAGTTCTTGCTTTTAGATTGTGGTTTGGGTCGCTATAGATGGGATTTTAGGCCTGCCAGTTTAGAGATGTGTGTTTTAGTGAGACAGGACATTTTTGTGCACAAAATTATGCCTCCATCATGCCATTACCCTTGAGATGATCTCAGAGTTTATGCCCCTGTTCACCTTCCAGGTCCTTCCTGCTTTCTTTTAGCTGAAATTTGATAAACGTGCAATTGAATTCTAGTTCGAGACTTTTTTGAAATTCTTTTCTTATTTATTATTATTTTTTTGCATTAACTTGGCTGAAGAAGCTGTAAAATATGTGAAACTTTAATCTGTTCCTGATTTAGAAATGCAATTGTCTTAATTGAATTCATTATTGCATTGTGGGTAGAGAAAGTATGTATTCTATTGGATATAGAGATTCCCACACAGAGATGCATATAAATCAACACATACAGAATGAACAGTACAGATGGATCAAACTAGGAGCAGAATAAAGACAATTGATAAATGAAAAATATTCAAGAATTGCAAAAAATCAATATCAAGGCAGTTTTTTTTTTTTTGGGGGGGGGGAGTGGGGTGTTTGCTTTTGCAAATTATAAAAGAGTATGTAGAAGGCAACAGAGAAAAAGGAAGAATGGGGAAGAAGGCTACACCTTTACATTGCTTTGAAGGCGAGAAATTTTGTCGTTTATATTATATGGCTACCCCTTCAGTTACTTGTCTTGGAATTTTAAATTAATGAGTGAACTTTCTCAGTTCAATGTTGAAGTTCCCTGATCTTATCTTTAGATACATGACCAATGTGGTATTTTATACTGATATGCAGGCATCAGTAGATGTGGATTTCTTCACAGAATATGGTGAGGGGAGCAGATACAAAATAGAGGAAGTTATTGGTAAAGGTAGTTATGGTGTTGTATGCTCTGCGTATGATACTCATCTTGGGGAAAAAGTTGCAATAAAAAAGATAAATGATATCTTTGAACATGTCTCTGATGCCACACGTATCCTTCGAGAGATTAAGCTTCTCAGGCTCCTTCGTCACCCGGACATTGTTGAAATTAAACACATCTTGCTACCTCCTTCTAGAAGGGAATTCAAAGACATATATGTAGTATTTGAACTTATGGAATCTGATCTCCATCAAGTCATTAAAGCAAATGATGATTTGACACCTGAGCATTATCAATTCTTCCTATATCAACTTCTCCGAGGACTAAAATACATTCATACAGGTAACTTTTGCTCCAATTTGTGGAGAAATCTTTAATTCCTGATGTTGGATATTTTCTGGTACATGGACTGCAAAATTCAATCTTATTGTTCTGATTAGGAATATATTATGCTCTTATGCAGCAAATGTATTCCATCGGGATTTAAAGCCAAAAAATATCTTAGCTAATGCTGATTGCAAGCTCAAGATATGTGACTTCGGGCTTGCAAGAGTAGCATTCAATGATACTCCAACTGCTATATTCTGGACGGTATGTATCTTTCTGTCTTATACAATTTGAATGATTGAGCATTAGCTCATACTTCAGCAAATCATTGTGTTCAAATTGATTCTTATACTGATGGGCATTTATAGGATTATGTAGCAACAAGGTGGTATAGAGCTCCTGAATTGTGTGGATCCTTTTTCTCCAAGGTACAAATCCATCATGCTTAGAATATGTTCATGAGAAAATTCTGATATCAATTGTTTTGGAAATGTAAATGTCTAAAGTACTAAATGATATTCTCTTCTGACAAATTTTTATCATCTTTTTATCAATTTCAGTACACACCAGCTATTGATATATGGAGCATTGGTTGCATATTTGCAGAGCTTTTAACTGGAAAACCTCTATTTCCAGGAAAAAATGTAGTTCACCAGTTGGACCTCATGACTGATCTTCTTGGGATACCTTCCCCTGAAGCTATTGCCAGGGTCTGGATCTTGTGACGTTACTTTACTCCACACTGAGAAATTTTCTTTATTTATTTGTTTATTTTGTTGCTTTTACTCAACAATTTACTTTCCACCAACAGATAAGAAATGAAAAGGCTCGAAGATACTTAAGTAGCATGAGGAAGAAGAAGCTAGTTCCTTTCTCCCAAAAGTTCCCACATGCAGACCCCCTTGCTCTTCGTTTACTGGAAAGGATGCTTGCTTTTGATCCCAAAGATCGACCTAGTGCAGAAGAGGTGTTCTATACATATCTATACTTATTCTGTGTACAGCACTGCACATTTAATCTCTCACCAGACTTCTGAAGATCATTTTGCATGGCATGCCTGCAGGCTCTTGCAGATCCATATTTCAGGAACTTAGCCAAAGTTGAGAGAGAGCCTTCTGCACAACCAGTGTCAAAAATGGAGTTTGAATTTGAAAGAAGAAGGATAACAAAAGAGGATGTAAGGGAACTAATTTACCGGGAGATTCTTGAATACCATCCGAAGATGTTGAAAGAATATTTAGACGGTGCAGAACCTACAAATTTCATGTACCCAAGGTAATTCCATAAGAACTTTATCTCTTTTTTAAGATTTACCATTTAGTTTCACTTTGTTAAAAAAATAGTGATGCCAAATCTCAGAGCATTAGAATTTATTGTTCTAATCTGCTATATTATGCCTTATTCTTTAGTTTCCTTTGAAGAAGATCATGTAGTTTTCTGAATGGATAATTTACATAGATTGAATGTTTAAGTAATTTACAGGATCTCTGTTCACGCATGTGTGTGTTTGTTTGACAATTCACCAGTATACATGATTATCAATATTACTTTCTTGCCCTTTGTGAAGGACAATATAACTGTCTATGTGACGACATGTTGTGTTCGTCCATGACCTAGAATTTTGCCTGTTTCTTAAATATAAGTATTTCCAGTTTTCCTTGCCAAATAAGATGAGAATGGCATATATATGGAACAAATTGTTCCTTGAGTGGTTTGTATTTCTTCCTTTTTTTTCTCTACACATTAGCAAGTAGCTAGGTTATTGGATGACATTAGGCGAGTGAACCAGGGACTAAAATTTTCCAAATTAAGATCTATTCTGAGTTCAACCGTACTCTTAGACAATGATGGCATGAAAAATCGTAAGTACCTTTCTAACAATTATGATCATAGTTATAGTACTTATCAATGACTGGGCTTCAGTGTTCCCACATTAAGATGACTAAGCCGTGCTTTTTCTTTTTTCAATAGTTGAGCTCCACCTTGTGGTAATCATTATAACAATGATAACAATAAAAAAGAAAAGAATATAGTTCATATTTACTTTTCCTTGTTAGATTTTTTTTTTTGTTTTTTGTTTTTGGGAGAAGTGCATGTGTCTCCAGAATTATATACTGTTATTATTAGCTTAGGAACACATGGAAATCAATGATTCTGGGTGAACCTAGAAATGGGGAAATATTTTGAGGTGTCCCAAGCAAAAGGCTCAACTGAATTTGAGACAAAAGAAATTTCTTTTTTGTGCTGCCGCTCCATATCAATATTGCAATGGGCTTAATTCCCATCCTTTTTGCTTCTTTTCAGTGCTGTTGACAAGTTTAAGAAGCAATTTGCGTACCTTGAGGAACGCTATGGAAATGGTGGAGCTGCTGCTCCACCAGAAAGACAACAGGCATCTTCCTTGCCCAGGTAATGTCCTATTGAACGTTTTTATCATCTGGCTTTCATTCCATTCCTATCTGTTTGAACAAGTAGTTGTCAACATTTTTTGCACCATATAAACACTGACAACTTCCTGCCTTCAGACCGTGTGTTCTTTACTCAGATAACTCAATGCAGAATTCAGCAGAAATTGCTAATGATCTCTCTAAATGTTCCATAAAAGAAGTTGAAAAGATGCATATGGACCGGACTTCTGGGGTCCCTATGAGTAGACTTCCTTTGCAAGTTTCTCAAAGTATTCAAGGTATTTTTTTTTAATGATTATTTGTTACAGAGGGATATGTCTAACTAGAGTGTATTTAACGTCTTTTTTGGTCACCATCAATATCCAGATGGCCATTGATTTGTTTTTGAATATTTTGTGTTTCTGTGTTTGCTGTTCTTGCTTTGAAATGAACATTGCACATATTATGCCTTCCTAGCCCTTACCTCTAGTTACCATTGAAACAGCTGATAGATTTAGAGGCATGCGTATTGGTATATCATTATCATTGACAGTATCTTTGTCAGCAATTTTCAAAACTTGGAACAGTTTTTCCCTAGGAGTTCATTGTGTATTTGCATCTCTTTTTGTTAAGGTGGATATCTTTTGTGCTTCAAAATTTCAGTCTCCACATGATCTTCTGTTTATAAATGTCTATGTTACAAATCTTCTGTGATGTAGCTGTGATAATTAAGCTGACTGTATAGAATTACTCTTTGCCACTTGAGCTTGAGAGTAGGCTGTAGGCATTAATGTCTGAAGATAAGCTATTGGTAGAAACTATTATTCAGTGAACACTTACTAGCATTATATAATTCTTGTTCTGATGTGTGGTTGCTTTTGATTTCACATACAAGTCCATTGGCCTTTTCCCCCCCATCTCCTCAGAGGTTCATGCTCTTCTTCTTTGCACACGACAACTCTTATGCTGTACACTCCCTTTCGCTGCAGGTGGTGCTGCTAGACCTGGCAAGGTTGTTGGTTCAGTATTGCGTTATAATAACTGCGGAGCTGCAGCAGCTGCTGGAGAGGCTATGGAGCAGCGAAGAATGGTTAGGAATTCTGCTGTTCCGACTCAGTATGCTGTTTCTGCCTCTTCATACCCCAAAAGGCACCCATCCTGTAAGAGTGACAAGGAAGAAGGTGGTGTAGAAGGACCCAATGCATTGCAGCCAAAGCCTGATCAATACATAGCTAGAAAAGTAGCTGCTGCTCAGGTTGGATTGGGAAGTCAGTGGTACTGATCTTCTGATCGACACTGTTCTGTTTCGCATCCCAAATGTACAAGCACAAGACATCGTTGTCCATGACTGCACTAGATTAACCAACTGTTAACTATGATGTTCCTAGGGTATGGCAGATTGCATTCTTGGCTTAGAAGTACCATTTTCTGGACCCTGCAGTATATTTCTTGGTTCAAACTTCAAATATGTTGACTATTAATTGCTTTTAACATCACTGATTTTGAGTGTAAAGAGGCTGGTATACCCTCTTGTCGATTGCTGCTATTCTGATCAAGATTGAAAAGGCTGGTATATCCTCATTTCAATGACTGCTATTCTGATCAAGATTGAAGACAACTTCAAGAATATGTGGAGGTCTGGGGCTAGGGAAAAGTAGGAGCAATATATATTGAAAGACAAAGAAAGACAATCAGTTACTACACGAATATTGGTTTTGTATCAAATTACATGTATCATTCTGTTTGTATTAAGTGACATGTAGCATTTGTTCTTGAATAAATTATCTGGTTCTCTCTATTTTGAGTGTATATGCTCAGTGTAGATCTTTATGTACCTATATTTATGGCTTTTGCAAAGGCATCTGGTTGCATGCTAATTGCTGGGTAGTGATACGATCCTTGCTTATCTATCAAACAAGACCCGTAACAAACTCTTGATACTATTACCAAAGATCACGAATTAGGAGCCTTTAGTTATCAAACAACTAAGAACCCTAATTATAAGTGGCGAAATTCTTAGAGAATTTCAAAGCAAAGCTCTCACAAGAACTTTTAAGAGAAAACTCAAAATTGTATTCAATCATCATCATCTGATTTGTTCCAATTACATATATAGAAGAAAGAGTTCAAATCCTTGTTTGATTAGGAACTCTACTTATTTAAAAAGGAAACCAAATCTACTAAGATATCAAATCTACCCAGATTTCCTTATTCAAAAAGGAAAACAAATAAAACAATAAATCTAATAGGTACCAAATCTGCCAAGATTTCCAAATTCTTATAGAAAACAAATAAACCCTAAAATCCTTATGGGCTGGACGAAATTCTTAAGTTTGGTGGGCTTGTAATTGGACTTTCTTCTCTTTTGTATCAAATCTAATTAAATTCACAAGTCTTGGACAGCCCATGCAATTTCCCTCTTGAGCAGATTGATCCAAATAACACAAAATAAGCCCATTGAGTGCATCTTTCATCTGTTTAGCTCTAGCTCTTGTAATTGGACCTCCATCATAGCTCAAAGGATCCAGCTTCTTCTTATTTGTGCTTGAACTCGAATTTCCATTAATGACATCTCTATGCTCCGCATCACTCCCCCTTTCCTCAAAAGGATTCGCCCTCGAATCATCACCTGCATAATCGAAAGGAAGTAAATCAGAAACATTAAAAGTAGCACTAACATTATACTCACCAGGAAGAGCTAATTTGTAAGCATTGTCATTGATCCTTGCAACAACTTGAAAAGGACCATCTCCTCTTGATTGAAGCTTTGAATGCCTTTGCTTAGGAAACCTTTCCTTGCGTAAATGCAACCATACCCAATCACCAGGCTCAAATATCACTTTCTTTCTTCCATGATTTCTTTGAGTCATCACTTGCTGATTTCTTTTCTCAATATTTTGCTTGACTGTTTCATGAATTTTTCTCACATATTCTGCCTTTTTAGCTCCATCAAAATTAACTTGTTCATCCAAAGGTAAAGGAGATAAATCTAATGGTGTTAAAGGATTAAAACCATAAACAATCTCAAAAGGTGAATAATGAGTAGAGGAATGCACACTCCTATTATATGCAAACTCTACATGAGGTAAACAATCATCCCATGATTTCAGATTCTTTTTAATGATAGCTCTCAATAATTGTCCCAAAGTTCTATTCACTACCTCAGTTTGTCCATCAGTTTGTGGATGACAAGTAGTACTAAACAGCAATTTAGTTCCCAATTTTGCCCACAAAGTTTTCCAAAAGTAAGATAAAAATTTAGCATCTCTATCACTCACAATGGACTTAGGCATACCATGCAAACGAACTATTTCTTTAAAGAACAATTCAGCAACATGTGAAGCATCATCAGTTTTATGACATGGAATGAAGTGTGCCATTTTAGAAAACCTATCAACTACCACATATATACTATCAAATCCACGTCTAGTTCTAGGTAAACCAAGAACAAAATCCATAGAAACATCTATCCAAGGTGCATGTGACACAGGTAATGGTGTGTATAAACCATGTGGATGCACTTTAGACTTAGCTTGTAAACATGTAATGCAATTAGCACAATACTTAGAAACATCTGATCGCATATGAGGCCAAAAGAAGTGCTCCTGCAAAACATCTAAAGTCTTGGATATGCCAAAGTGTCCCATTAAACCCCCTTCATGTGCTTCACGAATCAAAAGTAATCGCATAGAACACTTAGGAACGCAAAGTTGTCTCATGCGAAATAGATAACCATTATGCCTATAGAACTTATCAAAACCAGCATTCTCGCATGCATTATAAACATTACTAAAATCACTATCTTTCTCATACAATTCTTTAATATGCTCAAAGCCTAGCAATTTAGCATCTAAAGTGGTAATAAGTGCATGCCTTCGACTCAAAGCATCAGCAACAACATTTTCCTTTCCCTTCTTGTACTTGATGATGTATGGAAACGATTCAATGAATTCACTCCATTTAGCATGTCGTTTATTCAACTTATTTTGTCCCTTCAAATACTTCAAGCTCTCATGATCAGTATGGATAACAAATTCCTTAGGAAGAAGATAGTGCTGCCATGTGTCCAATGCTCTTACTAAAGCATACATCTCTTTGTCATAAGTTGGATATTTCAATGCAGCGCCATTCAGTTTTTCACTAAAATAAGCGATTGGCTTTCCTCCTTGCAAAAGGACAGCACCAATACCAACTCCCGAAGCATCACATTCAATTTCAAAAGCGTTATCAAAGTTAGGTAAAGCAAGAATAGGAGCAGAAGTTAATTTTGCCTTTAACATGTTAAATGCTCTTTCTTGTTCATCCCCCCATTTAAATTCAACATTTTTTTTTATAACTTCAGTTAAAGGGGCAGCAATGCTCGAAAAATCCTTAACAAATCGTCTATAAAAACTTGCCAAACCATGAAAACTTCTAACTTCCCCCACATTCTTAGGTGTTGGCCAGGTTTCAATAGCTTTAACCTTTTCATTATCTACTTCAATTCCATGCTGACTAACAACATATCCTAAAAATATAACTTTAGGCACACAAAATGAACATTTAGCAAGCTTAGCATACAACTTTTGTTCTCGCAAAGCACAAAAAATAGCTTTAACATGCACAATATGCTCATCAAGTGACTTGCTATACACAAGTATATCATCAAAGTAGACAACAACAAATTTCCCAATAAAGCTACGTAAAACATGGTTCATTAATCTCATGAAAGTACTAGGTGCATTAGTTAATCCAAAAGGCATAACTAACCATTCATATAAACCATATTTTGTCTTAAAAGCAGTTTTCCATTCATCTCCAATTCTCATACGAATTTGATGATAACCAGCCATTAAATCAATCTTAGAAAATATGCAGGCACCATGTAATTCATCTAACATATCATCTAAACGAGGAATAGGGTGCCGATACTTTACCGTAATTTTGTTAATTGCTCGACAATCAACACACATTCGCCAAGAACCATCTTTTTTAGGCACCAACAACACGGGTACTGCACATGGACTCATACTTTCTTTGATCAAACCCTTAGACAACAATTCATCCACTTGCCTTTGTAACTCCTTGGTTTCTTCAGGATTGCTTCTATAAGCTGGTCGGTTTGGAATTTGTGCTCCAGCAATGAAGTCAATTTGGTGTTCAATCCCTCTAAGTGGTGGCAAGCCTTCTGGCATAGTTTCAGGAAACAATTCTTCAAATTCCTGCAACAAAGTTTGAAAAGAACTAGGAAGAGAAGAGAGATCTGGGTTAGAAGAAATAGTCAAATTCGCTCCTTTGAATACCAAAAGAAGCATAAATTGCCTAGATAGATAGGCCTTTCGGACCTCACCCTCTCTTGCATAGAAACTGCCTTTTACCTCTTGTTTAGCCACTCTTTGCACACTATTCTCTCCTTTTGCATGTGCCCTCTCAAGATTCTTTTCCTCATGGCACATCCCCTCTGTTTCATCTCCTTTCTTCTCTTTCTCACACCTCTCATGGCTTTTCTCACAGCTCTCCTTTTGCTCGTGCATCTTCTTTTTTTTTTGTGCACTCTCACAATCACTCAATATTTCTGATCTTCAAACACCTCTTTAGGTGACATGGGCGGCAGCACTTAATAGTCGTCCATCCATCACAAAAAGAATATCGATTAGTGAAGCCATCATGCATAACTCGCCTATCATACTGCCAAGGTCGTCCCAATAATATATGAGTAGCATGCATGGGAACAAACATCACATAAAACCCGATCAGAATAACGTCCAATTGAGAAAGATATCAATGATTGCCTTGTAACCCTAAGCTCTCCAGTATTGTTTAGCATTTGCAATCTATAGGGATTAGGGTGTTTTAGTTGTTTTCAATCCAATTATCAACTAAACTAGCATTAACAACATTAGTACAAACTACCCCCCATCAATGATCATGCTACACAGTTATTCATGTATGAAGCATCTAGTATGAAAATGTTTTCACGTTGTACCTCATCCTCTTTGGATTGGATGCTTAGTGCTCGTCTTGTGACCAAGCTGAAAACGATCCTTGAGGGGCTTGTTCTCCAGATTGAGCACGGACTTGAAGTGCCTTGCTCAATTCTCCCCAATCTTCTTTCAATTTCTGGGTTGTCACTAGCAAGATCTTCTGTTGTGACAACATCTTTGCATCATTCCTTGTATTGCCTCTAGGGTAAGTCTATCTTTTGATTCCATGATGTAAAAAACCTGCATAAAAATGTTAGAAAAGGAAAATCCTAAACTAACTCTCCCTCACGTGTTTCACTCGCTGTTTTGAATCCCTCTATTGATCTCACCAATTTGACCACACACAACAGCCTCTCTTTGAAGTTCTTATTGAGCTAAGCCTTTACAAATCACTAAGAATGAGTTCTTAGTCTTGATACCAAAACTCAACGAAAGAATGGATCTTTGGTGAAAAGAATGAATCTGTAACCTTTTTTTTTTTTTTTTTTTGCCCCAAACTTGGACTCAAACAACAAGAACGATCTTGGATCTTTTTTTTTTGAAACTTGAAATCAACTTTCTCAATCTTTTTTTTTTTTTTCGTTTTTTTTTCCGAAGAAAAACAAAGGATAAGAAGGTTATAGAACAACTGTTTCCCGCAACCTGGTCTGATACCAAACTGATACGATCCTTGCTATCTATCAAACAAGACCCGTAACAAACTCTGATACTATACCAAAGATCACGAATTAGGAGCCTTTAGTTATCAAACAACTAAGAACCCTAATTATAAGTGGCGCAATTCTTAGAGAATTTCAAAAGCAAAGCTCTCACAAGAACTTTAAGAGAAAACTCAAAATTGTATTCAATCATCATCATCTGATTTGTTCCAATTACATATATAGAAGAAAGAGTTCAAATCCTTGTTGATTGGAACTCTACTTATTAAAAAGGAAACCAAATCTACTAAGATATCAAATCTACCCAGATTCCTTATTCAAAAGGAAAACAATAAAACAATAAATCTAATAGGTACCAAATCTGCCAAGATTTCCAAATTCTTATAGAAAACAAATAAACCCTAAATCCTTATGGGCTGGACGAAATTCTTAAGTTTGGTGGGCTTGTATTGGACTCTCTCTTTTGTATCAAATCTAATTAAATTCACAAGTCTGGACAGCCATGCAATTGCCCTCTGAGCAGATTGATCCAAATAACACAAAATAAGCCCATTGAGTGCATCTTTCATCTGTTTAGCTCTAGCTCTTGTAATGGACCTCCATCATAGCTAAAGGATCCAGCTTCTTCTTATTTGTGCTTGAACTCGAATTTCATTAATGACATTCTATGTCCGCATCAGTAGCGTGGTTTCCTCACAACCAATTCTAAATGGAAGAGCTAGGAGTGTGACAGTATGGATTCTCCAAGCTTTTAGCCAAAATATGAAGAATTTTCCAAATGCTTCTAGAAATCTGCCTATAGGGGACTTCTCAAAATACGTTTATGGCATGTGAGTGTTGAATCATATTTTTTACAACAATTTTGTCATATATTCTTACAATAATTTGGCATTGAAAAGTGTCAAATTATTTATTTTTTATTTATTTTAAAAAGTCATCCTTCCATTGTATCTTTTTTTCTTCTATTCATGCAACACAAAAAAAAGAAGAAGTCATTTTTCATAAACAGTTGATAAAACTTCAAATCAACTTAAAATGACATTGGCTAACTAGCTTGATGATTGAAGATCATTTGATGACAAGAGACAAGTTGATACATATATATAACTGTTTTTTTTGATCGGGCGGTAAAAATAAGACTAATTTTATTGATTGAAGATTAAGTCAAATCATTATTCCCATTACAAATATGCATAAATGACTATAGATGTGGTAAGGTCATGGACGAAGTGGTTCCAATAGTGTAAACAAGGGGGGACATATTATAATAAATTTGATGATCAAGAAAATCGACCGAGTCAATCGTCTATAAATAAGAGATAATGCATATGTAAAGGAGGATCATCCATCACAACAACAATCAAACAGTTTATCTTCCAGCAAATTACTTTTTCAACTTTATCTTTTTTGTTTCCTAAGACTTAAATTTGTTTAGATAGCTTTCTTTATAGCTTTTCTTACTGCTTTGTAATTTAATATTTGTCTTGCTTTAAGTTTATGAACAAGTTAGTTAGGCAGAAAAGTTCTTTGTATGTGTATGCTGTTTGAAGTAATAAAATTTGTATATTCCAAAGTCTTATTGTTCAACTATTACCAATTTCGCATTGCATTGAAAAATATTGAAAGTTTTCTATAGTTAATCCAAGACCTCATTCCTTAAAAAAATGTTTTGCGGACTCAACAACCAATGTGTGCTAATTGAACTAGAAGCACTTGTCAAATATGGATTTTTTCAAATGCTTACAAAAATTTGCTAAACTAAGGGGACTTTGCAAAATACATTAAACTAAGGGGACTTGCAAATTGTGAACCTCATATTGTAGATATCATTGTCTAATTCCTCATAATTTGGCATTGTGAGTGTCAATTATCTATTATTATGACAATTTGGCATTGTGAGTGTCAATTTATTAATTCTTACAATATTTGGTATTGAGACAGCCAAATTACCAAATTCGTTTAAAAAAAAAAAATTCATTATTCCATCTTTTTTCTTTTTTCTTCTATCCAATCTTACATTAGAAAATTTCCAACACATATTTGTAAATATTTTCAATTACTTAGAATATATATATATTTCAATTTTGTACTATTTAAATGACGAGTCTCAAAAACAATTTCTTATAATCTTATGGAATGACTATTTTTAAAAGAAATTTGTTGTTGGACTAATATTTTGTAAATGTCCAAATAAAGCATATCCAAATAGTCCCAAAAGAAATTTATTATTGTACTGATTTTTTTGTAAATTGTCAAATATAACACATTCAAATAGTTATTCAAATAATTTTTTTTGAAACTGCATTATTTTAATAGTACAAAATTGAAAAATATATTTTTATTATGAGAATTTGAAAAAATTTACAAATATGTATTAAAAATTTTAGAATGTGTTGTCGCTCGAAATACCGCCAGCTGATAGAGGTAGTCAACAAATTAAACTATCAGCTAATGAATCAGTTGATGAAATAGGTTTCGATGACGACAAAATAGTTCCAAGTCTCAAATAGGCTAATGCAGATTGTTGAGTCCGCAAAACATTTTTTTAAGGAATGAGTTCTTGGAGCAACTATAGAAAACCTTCAGTATCTCTCAATGCATTGCAAAATTTTTGTAAGCATTTGAAAAAAAATCCTTAGTTCACAAGTGTATCTAGTTCAATTAGCACACTTTGGCTGATTAGACGGTTTGCCTACAGATCAACTAGGTTCGAGTCGTAGGGGATGCAATCTTGTGCTATTGTTAGCCTTGTGCCATTTTCCATGCATATTTCTCTGCAAAGCTTTCTTATCTACATTAGTCGGCTTGTGTAACCTAGATCAGTAATATTAAAAAAAAAAACCCCTCTTTTGGGTAGATTTTACTAGTAGACTCAGATATTTGTCTAATAAGGCTTTCCTACTAAATTGGTTTAGAAGTTTCTCAGGTCTTTGCCTTCACGATTCATGCGTAAAGTTGTTGCAATTCAGGAATATAAGAATTCATATGACATCAAGTCGGATAAATTGGTTGGATCTTTACAAACCTTTGAGATGCAATTTTTTGGACAGAAGAAGAGCAAAAGATTAGCTTTAAGGACATAAACCAAAGAAGATTATGATGCTTTTGATGTGGATATTGATGTACAGATAGCCTTGCTAATTAAAAGTATGAGGAAATTCTTGAAAAAGAGTAGCAAAATTAATATTTTTTTTAAAAGTCAGTGTGGTGATAATTCAATGTCCAAACAAAATGATGATAACAAACTTAGATAACAATCAAATGACATGAATGTGATGGTTATGGACATGTTCAAGCAGTATGTGCTAACAATCAAATGAAAAAGCCTAAGAACAAAGAGAAATCATACAATACTATATAGAGTGATAATAGTTCACCATAAAGTAGTGATCATGAAAAGCAAGAAGATCAAGTTAGTAACTTTGTGGCATTGAGGATTCGGTGACAACTTCAGAAACTGATATCGAAGCAGATGAAGAAACTAGTGATGTTGATGCTGAAACTCTTCAACAAGCCAATGATAAATTGTATGGGCAATGGTTGAAACTTAGTAAAATGTTTACTACAATAAAAGAGGACAATCAAAAGTCGAAAGAAAATTTGGTTGATGTGGAGAAACAAGAGATGGAGCTGCAACTAAAGTTTTCTCAGCAAGAAGAGAAACTTAAGGTCAGTGAAGATAGGTTGAAGGAAGTTGAGATTAGCATCAATCATTTGAATATTGGAAAAGCAAAATTTGATGAAGTTATGTCATTTGGAAAACACTTTGGAGACATGTTTGGTTTAGGATATGACAAAGGAGACATTGTAATGACAAATGCACATACACAGAAGCCAATACCAAAACAAAGACTAATGCTCATCCAAAAGCAGGTATAAATCACGAGACAGTTGCAACTACTACAAGGCCAAAGGTACATTACAGACCTTTCTGCTATTATTGTTCTAAAGTTGAAGATATTCAGTATCCTTGCAAAAGAGATACTTTTGGAGACATGATTATTGGAATAAAACCAATTGAAGACAATCATATGGAAAGAAAAATACAACTCCTAAGAAGAATTGTCTTTTGGGTAAGGAAGGAAGATCTACAAGCTTATGCTATAAGTTTTAAGGAGTTTCGAGATCCTTTGGGCTATTGCTTGAGGTAATTGTGTTAGAAATCTTTGATATTTTTTTTGTAGATATTAGCTTATTATTTTGTTTTTTTTTAAAAAAAGTCAATGGATGGAAGATGAGTAATCTACAGGTTATGAAATTGAAAAATCTCAAGTAGAGAAATAAATAGTTCAGGGGAATAAAAGAGCTGAATGAAACTAAGATTAAGGGGGAGATATATGAATCCAAGTAACTGAAGACCTTTCAATGTGAATGACCTTTTATTATGTACAAGAAAAGGGATATAAGAGGTGACTTGTTGCTAATTATGATGCTTATTCTAGAGATACAACTCAAGTACCAATAGGGGTGACCATGGTTCAACAGGAACCGGAAAATTGATTCGGAATTGAATTGTGGTCAACGGTTCGAAATTAGTTGACTCAGTTTCAATTCATAAATTAGTGGCTTTTTTTGTTTCAGTTTTGTTTCGTTATGTTAATTTTGAGGAATCGTTATTGGAAGCTCATAACCGAAATAGGCAGTTCAAACTGTTTTTTTTAAAATTATGTTATATGAAAGCATTAAAGATTTTAATGTCTTAATTTTGATTAATGAAAAACATTGATAAGGACTAATAACTTAATTGTACAAGTGATAGCATTTTAGGATTCAAATGTTTAATCCATGCAAGCTCGAAGTTTCAAATCTTCAAGGAAGATCATATGTTATCAAGAGTTGACGACTATCATTTCTGGATTAGATAGAATCTAGATGTATAGTGTTAAATGTTGATATCACTTAGATACCTCTGGGCAACATACGTCATGACATTGATCTTTGTAACTACACACAACCAGTCAACCAAAATGACTGGGCATTGTCAATGCTATTGGACTAATATATCTAGTGACAAGGGTTGAAACACTTGCTTTCTTTAAAATGATCAAATACATTACTCAGTCCTTCATTTTCCAATAAATTTTATCTATAGGAAAATTTACTGAGGAATTGAATTGTTGTGCCCTAATGTATCCTACATTTTGCCTGTTTTAGGATATTCTCACCAAGGAAATTATTGGTCGTTGTACTAAACATGAGTAATTATTACATAAATGATTTCAGTTATGATAGAACAAATAGTATGCATTATAGTGAAATTAATGACATATAATTTGGTTATGGCATAATCAGTTGGGACATTCTCCGTTTTGGTATTTGAGGTGTTTATTTAATATTTGAAAAATCTAAGAGGGCGAGTAAATTAAGTTTTATCCAATTTTTGCAACCTAATTTAATTAAACACTTATAAGATAACAATTATCAAACACTTGGTACTCAAACATTGTGTGTAATAATGTGTTCAAGTAAATGACATAAATAAAACAAAGAACATAATTATTTATAGTGGTTTAGTTTGTCCAACAAAACCTAGTCCACTATATTGAGTTATCTATTCAAGGATTTCACAAAATGTTTAATTAATTAAGTACAAGAGATTACAAAAGAGGCTCACCCAAATCATCTTAGGTTTTACACAAAAACCTCTCATCCAATCAAGGTTTACTTAACTCTTTGAGTTTTTACAACACAACCTTGATTATACAACTATCTCCAATAAAAAAATTAATGAAATATACACACTTAAGATAATCACAATTATCTTCAATTCAAGGCTCACTAACTCTTAGAGTTTTAAGCTAAATGCAACATTGAATAAAAATTACAAGAGATGAATAAAGAGGGTTTGATATAGATATCACCTTAGTTGTGAAAATATATCAATTCTTGTACAAAGATTTCTTTGAGTAATTGTTCATCAAAATTGCTCAAGATCCTCAATAAATGTGTGAAACCCTTCTTTGATGATTTTCACAATGTAAATGTTTTGAAAGGGTTTAAAAATGTTTCTAAAATGTTCTATAATGAATGTGTATCAATTTTCTGCTCAAAAAATTGTGTTTTTAAGACTTTCAAACATTTGAGTATTATATGTGTGTTTCAATGTTCATAAAAATGACTATTTAAATCCCACTCAAGAGACTTGCGATCGACTGCACCATTATTCACAAGTATATCAGAGAGTTTTAGACAATGAGCTGAGAGGTTCAGTTGACCGTATGAACTGTCGTAGAATGCACATGTAGTCAGGTCGACTGCTCAACACAAGATTTCAATCTACTTTAACAGTTGCAGAATCTATTTTATAAAACTTTTAAGCATATGCATGTATTTTGAAAACCATTTCAAATACTCAAGTCATATTTTAACTTGTGAAACATATTTTGAAAATGTTTTAAGTTCATTGAGCAACCATTACTCATAAAGATAAACCTAGATATATCTAAGTGATATCAACATTTAACACTATACCTCTAGATCATATCGAATCCAAAAATGCTTGTCTTCCACTCTTGATAACATATGATCTTCCTTGAAAACGTGAAATTTGGACCTTGAATGGATTAGACAATTGAATCCTAAAATGCTATCACTTGTACGATTAAGTTATTAGTCCTTATCATGTTTGTCATTAATCAAAATTAAGACATTAAAAGATTTAAGGCTTTCAATATTTATTTACAAAGTTTAATGAGTCAGATTTGAAGTGTGAAACTTGTATTCAAACTAAGACTCATCATGTACCTTGTCCAATCAATTTGAATAAATGTGATACTCCCTTTTTTTATTGTTGATTCTGACATATGGGGCCTTGCTCCTATCACTATTTCCTTTGGTATTTGTTGGTTTGTAATCTTTGTTGATGATTGTACACGAATGACGTAACTTTATGTGATGAAGAATAAACATGATGTGTTTGAAATTTTTTCATCATTTCATAATATGATCTAAACACAATTCTTAGTTAAACTTCAAATTTTTTGATATGATAATGGCGGGGAATATGATAATGCACATTTCATAATTTTTTTTACGAACATGGTTTGCATCATGAGGCCTTTTGCACTTAAATACAATAAGAGTGTTAATCTCTATTGTTGCAAACTTGGGCTAGCCAATACATTAATTTGATGTCAAAAATGCTTTTCTCTATAGAGATCTTGAAGAGGAGGTGCACATGGACATTCCACTTGGTTTTGTTTTTGTTTATTCAACACAAGGAGATATAGTTTGCAAGTTGAAAAAGGCATTATATGGATTGAAATAGTTTCCTAGAGCATCGTTTGGGTAGTTTACTCTTGCCATGAGAAAACATGGTTTTAGGCAAAGCAATTCAGATCAAACTATTTTCTTGAAGCAGCAATGAGGGAAGCTAACAACTCAAATAATCTATGTTGATGATTTGATAGTAAAAGGGAATGACGAGGAAGAAATCTCTAGATTACAAGAGCATTTAGCAACACAATTCGAAATGAAAATATTGAAGGGTTGAAATATTTTTTGGGATTGAAGTAGCTTGATCAAAACAAGGAGTATTTTTATCCCAAAGAAGTATGTGCTTGACTTATTGTCTGAAACAAGAATTCTTGAGTTTAAACTTGCTGATAAACCAATTGTTCAAAACCATGGTTTGGGAGAATTTTCTAATCAAATCCCTACTAGTAAAAAGAGGTACCAACGCTTAATGGGAAAAACAATTTACTTATCTTACACACGGCTTGATATTACCTTTGTGGTGAAGACCATATGAGTGTTATGAATCGAATTTTATGCTACTTGAAGTCTTTTCCAGTAAGAGGATAGATGTTCAAAAAAAGATTCAACATTTGCATGTTGATGATTATTATACAAGAGGGCAGGGAACATCACCAGCAGAAAAATCTACATCAGGTTACCTCACATTTGCTGGAGGTAATCTAATCACTTGAAGGAGTAAAAAACAAAAGGTGGTTGTTTTATCTAGTGCAAAAGTTGAGTTTAGAAGGATTATGCGAATTGCTTTTGTTAAAAAGACTATTGGAGGAAATTGGTTGTTCATCTAAGGATTCAATAAATTTGTTTTGTGATAATAAATCAGCAATAGCAATTGCACACAATCCAGTTCAACATGACCGCACCAAACATGTTGAAGTAGATCGCCATTTCATCAATCTCAAAGACAAAGTAATTCAATTCCTTTTTTTGACGTAAAATATGAGCTAGTAGATATTCTTACAAAGGTTGTTTCTAGCAGAATCTTTCACATCTCACTTGACAAGTTGGGCATTGAAGATACGCTCCAACTTGAGGGGAATGTTGACATGAGTTGTTGAGGAGCAATTATAGGGATCACAAACCCAAATTACCTTTATGTACAAATTATATATTGTCATCATCTGTTATACTTTGATATATCAATGAGAAATACCATTTTCTTCTTCTCAACACTATGCGCCTCCTGGACATATTCTTTAAAAGTAAGTTATTCAAATTGGATGAACTTTTTCTTCTATTTTCTATGTTCCAAGATTAGCCAATAAAGTTGCAGGTAAATTAGTTAAATATGCTTTGAAGTGCACTGAATATTATGTTTGGAAGCAGTCTCATTCAAATTTTGTATCTTCATTATTAAATTAATGAAATTGTTTTTCCCTTAAAACATACTTAAATTTTAAAATTTTTCCTAGAAACATAAATTTTAAATTTAAAGATTCAAATCTTGCACTGCATTTTAAATATGCTTTCTTAAATATTTTTAGTTAAAAATTTTATAAATTACTACACTACATTATTTTATCATAATTGATTTTTAATTTATTTAATATTTAATCAATTTAACATCAAAGCATTTTCAAATTATGCATCCAGCTTAAAAGTAAAATTTTACTCAAAATATTTTTTATTTTCTTCTCAATATAAATACAAAACTCAAAAGTTAGAAATTCTATAAATTAATTGCTATTACAACAAAAAATCCTGGATCATATTGGAATAAGATATGGAAGAGAGAGAGAGAGAGAGACCAAAAATTAATAAAAAGGAAACATAGAGAAAAACCCTGAATCTTTTTTTTTTTGAGGAAGATAAACCCTAAATCTAATCTTGGAATTTCACAAAAGACTATGAAGTGAAAAAATACTCTAACAAATTGGCGGCAAGAATCTGTTACACTCTTTTCTCTACCCCAAATTCCCATTCTCTGATCCAAACAGTTTGATTTTTCTCCATCTTCCCCCCTCTTTCACACACATAAAAGCCCCTTGATTCTCTAAAAAATTCCCCAAAATTTTCTATGCTATATAGAAAGATCTGCACTTCTTTAGCTAAATCCAGCAACCTATGTTTCTTTTACCAGAAATTTACAGACCCTTTTGCTAATTCCCACTCAAATTCAAGAGTTTTTAATTCTTTCAAATCCCTAAAGCTAGGCTCTAAAAGACCAATTTCGTCGAGCCGAAGGTTTTCTCAATCAGATTCTCCAATGGCTGATGCAAGAAGGCCTTCGGTTGTGCCTATACCGTCGCCAGAATTTGCGGAGCCAGCTGAGCTTTTTAGGGCCTTGGAGGCTTCATTGGGTTCATCATTTAGCAGTGAGCCATTGGTCGCTAAGCCTAGCCCTTTGATCATTGTGATCAGTGGACCAAGTGGGGTTGGTAAAGATGCTGTGATAAAAGATTGAGAGAAGTTAGGGAAAATATTCATTTTGTGGTTACTGCTACGAGCCGGGCGAAGAGGGCCGGTGAAATTCATGGGAAAGACTACTTTTTTGTGAGTAAAGAAGAGTTTTTGGAAATGATTGAGAAAAATGAGCTGTTGGAATATGCATTAGTGTATGGTGATTATAAGGGTATACCTAAGCAACAGATTAGGGAGCATATGGCTAAAGGGTCTGACATTGTGTTGAGAGTTGATATACAAGGGGCTGCCACTCTGAGGAAGATATTGGGAAATTCAGCTGTATTTGTGTTCTTAGTAGCTGAGAGTGAGGAGGCAGTGGTGAAGAGGTTGATTAATAGGAAGACGGAGACAAGGAGACTTTGCTTGTTAGGATTGCCACGGCCAGAGAAGAAGTTAAGAATGTGGCAAATTTTGATTATGTTGTGGTAAGCAAGGAAGGGGAATTGGAGAAAGCTGTTAAATTGGTGGAGTCAATTATTGATGCAGAGAAGGCAAAAGTAAATCAAAGGAAGGCATTGATCTAGTGAGTGCTCTGTTTTTTTTTATTTTTTATGTTGGAGCTAGGTTTAATTTGGTTGTTGATTTCACTAATCCATGAAAGTTGTTCTTTATTATTGTATTTTTATCTACTATTAGAATGCATATTTGGAGCCAAATATTAGTTCCTATTCCCAAGGAAATTTGAAATTAAGCAGCTTAGCTAATAGCTCAAATGTCGAGGCCTTGACGCAGAAGTTCAGAAGATCTATGGCTAAATCCTTATAGTCCTACTCGTACTAGAAGAAAAAAAAAAAGGAAAAATGATGGAGGACATTCCATTGTTAAAGCATTATTTTGTTGCATTTGATTATTCAGTGTATGAAGGTTGCAGTATCACTTGCTATGATATGTGCCCTCTGATTATGTAAACTGCTGATATTTTTATCTAGACCTTTTACAAATATTAGCCACTATTTTATTACAATCCCTTTCCACGCTCATAATGAATGTGTGTGTATTTATTTTTAATGTGACAGAGATTGTGTAATGTACAGGAACCAGTTACCTTAATTTTGTAAGGAAACATGAGTTTATGTATTTCCTGGCTTCTATCAGGGATGTCGAAGGCAGTTTATGGCATTATTATATTAATCTGTGAAGATTAAAGTATGAATAACCATCAGAATGCACGAGGTTATTTGAGTTTGTATGATTGCCTTATTATTATCTTGGTTAATGCTTCTGTCATTGGCAGTTTTGCCTGTAATCCTGCAAATGTACCATAATACCCACATTTAATTGCTCTTGTGGTTTGAGATATTGTGCTTCCTAGTCCAATCATATTTGGTGACCAAGTTATGCATTGCCCAAATACAACTTCTCTCATTATATTAACTATTCTGTAGTTGCCTGTAGAAATTTAGCCTTCTATTTTGTGTCTTGCGAGAAAGAGCTTCAGAAACTTATTCAGTGTCTCTTTCTCTGAGTCTTGAGCCCAGTTGAATATTAGATGTCAGTGAAACCATGCTGAAGGTCTTTGTATGCTCAATGATCATAGATACTAAGACTGTGAAATACAAATCTCATGGAGTGGTGGACTTTTTTATATCCTTACCTGTTTTTAAAAGTTTGCTTTTAGACAATGTTATTCGTCTTACTCATACATGTTTTTAAGCAGTTTTATTCATGATTGGAAGAGCATTTGCCATTTTCTGTCAGTCTTCATATAATTATATGTCCATATGGGAGGCAAGTGCTGTAGTAATGGAGCGTGGATGATGTATAAGTGGGTAATGGCTATATTAATCTGTTGTTCTGTTGATACCAATTTGAAGGATTTATGTGTTGTGAGAGTTTTTGGTCAAATTCCTTATCATGAAAATTAATCCGTGGGTCTGGCAAAGGGAAATGGCTTTGATTGACAGGACTATCCTAGCTATATGCGACTGTTTTTGTCATCTACAGGGAGATGTTCGTAATAAAGTTGTGTTGTAATCAAACTGCTAACTAAATTGTTCCTAAATTATAATGGCAAAGACTGTTTACTGTGTATGAAGAATGTCTTCTTTCAACTCAAACTTTGGGTGCTCTTAGGTTTAGGTAATGTTTCTTCAAGCAAAAGGATTGGAAATGGGGAGTGTAGAAAAAGTTCAGGCACATCATTTTCAAGAGTGAAAGAGATGGAGAAGTAGTTGGTTTATTAAATTACTGTGAGATTACATTTATTACCACTACTGACTTTTGAAGTTTAAATATCTTAAGGGATGCCTTGCAGCAAATCAAGTTCCAGATCTCCTTCAGCTGTTTGCAGTCCCACCCTCTATCAGGCCTTCATTATGCGAATGAATTCAATTGAATACGAAGTAGGTGGTAGTATGATATATTGATATTAGATCAATCCATGTTAGAAACTTGAGTGGATTAGGTAGGTTATGGGTGAGCATGAGAAAACCTCATGGTTTCTTATAGAATAGAACCACTGAATCTGCACTAAGTGCTTCCTCCTATTTACTTCTTGTTTCTTGTAATGAAAAAGAATCACACTTCTTAGACAGAGAAACTTCTGATCAGATTGAGTTTGAATAAACATTTTCCACGAAAGTATGCCATATTTGTCTGACAGACCGGAAAACTTTCTTCAGTTATATATTTTGGAAGACTTTTTCTGAAACATGTTAGAGCGTTTGAGATCTTATTTGTTTACAACTTGCATCTTTGCATGTGTGGAGATTTGGTATCAGTCTTCACCTAAAAACATGGTATAATGGTCCTTCAGAATCTTTGTGACTATTTTATTCAGCTGCATGCTGGAGACATGGCAAGCATGTTGCACACTTGGGACAGATGCAGAAGTTGGAGACTCCAATTAAAATTAAAAGAAAAAATTCGATTTTCATTTCTTTTGGTCAGTATGGTTAACATAATGCATTATCTAGCAACGGTTTCAGATTGAGACAATCAGTTGCAGTTTCCTGTGTCATTTTCACTGGAACAGAAGATGAATTGCACCTGCACCATGAGTTACTTGTACAATTTATCTTTCTTTAGTCTTGTCCTGTTTTTCCTCCCTTTCTTTTTGCTTAAATATGAAGATAAATTTGCCTTTCCTAGCAGACTTAACATTCCCTTTTAGATTCCTGAGTAAAGCAAGGGTTTTACTACTGATGCAGGTATTGCTAATAGCCCTTTTGTAGCTTTCCCCAAGATTCAAACTCAAGAGATATTTCCTTCCTTCTTAAGTCTCAAGTTATGACATTCCACGTGCATTTGGAACTGTCATGTTCTATACTGTTGAACCTTATCTCTTATTCTTTTCAGATATAATGATACCTCAGTCAATGTAAATGTGCCTGCATTAAAACTTAGTACAAGGGTTATGATCTACATATGACCTGGTTTTGTAACTCCTAATCTTGGAAAGATACTTTATGACCCTTTAGGCTTCTGGGAAAATAGTGTGCAGATTCTGGGATTACATGCTCTTCATTGTTGCTAGACTCTAAATATGAACAAGAAGTTTTCATGAATATTAATTTAGTCCTTTTTTCTAGTCTCCGAAAATAGTGGCATACTGGCATGTTACGTGCCTTCTACCCCTGTAATTTGAGCATTACCAAGATTCAAGAAATCTTCCCTTGTCCTGTCTGGATTATTATCTTGAGAAATTTCTAAAGTATGCAAATTTACTTTGATAAAGAAAGATAATTGCAGGGGAATTTTTTTTTTTTTTGAGGCTTAATTGAGGTCTAAATAGGTGCAGGTTGATTGATAAAGTGATATTATTTATAATTTTAAAGGTTACAAATTCAAATAATATGTTTTATTACGATTGTCATGTATTTTTTAAAAAAATTTACGATTTTTATTTTTATTTTTCTTTAATGGGGACTTATCAAGGTTTAGCTTTGAGTTTAAGTATTTTCAGATGAAAATTGGAATATTAGAATGGCAAAGAAAGTATTGCATTTATTATTTGTGGATGGTACTAAATTACTAATGTTTTGTCTGTTGCTTCACCTTCGGATTTACACAAAAAAAAAAATCGGAGTTTGTCTGTCTAGTCATAGGGTAAGAATGACTCTGGGATTCAATGTTGAAATCTGCAATTGGATAATGAAGGGGCAAATCATTTGGTACCCATTTCATGGCAATGTCCAGATCATTTTATTCCTTTGCTTATATATTCTCAAAACCAATCCATACTCGTTCTCTTGCCGCATTTCAAAAGCAAGAAAAACACATGAAAAACTCATAACAGATTCTAAAGGAATTTTGACAACAACTTTTGTTGTGTAGCATCGGAATAAAATAAATAGCTAGATATGAAAAATGATAAATAACACAAATAAAAAAAAAATAAAAATTTATATTGTTCGATAATTTACTTACGTATACACAGAAAAAAATTTCTTTAACTATAAATCTTACTTCCTTCTGAAATTTCAAATATACCCTTAGTTTGATTTTTCTTACAAATTGTAAAACATAAACCAAATCACAACCTTTCTATTCTCTCAAAACCACTTAAAGAAATCAATTGTTTCTTGAATATTTTGGAATTTTGAAGAGAAGCTTGGGATGCAATCTCAGACATTAGACCAACCTATTTATAGGCTTCAAGTCATATGACCACTTCAAGAATGTAATTTCCCCACTAAGGCAATCGAACTTCAGCCCACACATTCTCTTCTTTATTGCTTCTTCCACTTCCAAAAAGACCATTGTTTTGAAGCCACAATATCAATATCAACAACTTTTACTTGCTAGACAGCAAGCAAATACAAAATAAGTAATAAAAACCCATTGCTTATAATAATTGAAGGGAATAGTTTTCTTGTCTTACAAGTACGGTAGTTCTATCCTTCTATTCTGTTGGGTTTAGACTGTGCAAGTTAAGGTTTTTAACTTATCTTATATTTTTAAAACGAGCATGGCAAATGCATGCCCAGTAATATGCATACATGTACATAATTATTATACATATATGGTGCAAGTTCTAACTTTGATAACTTATTTATCATCTTTAGGTCATACTCACTCACTCACTCACTGTTAACTAATGGTGCAAGTTTTTACTTAATGTATCGGTTTGTTCCTTTTCTCGTCCATAATTATTAACATAAACATATTGTGTGAATCACTAAATTATAATTCCTAGTTAAAACAGAAATGTAACTTCATCACCTAAAACTCTATTAAAAACACTAAAACTCTATTAAAACTTTAAGTAAATTACGTTTCACTAACTCATAAGCCCCATAATTATTGTGCTAATGTCAAGAATAATTTTGTAAGTTAATTAAAGATAATGATTTTCTTTAATTTTTATTCAAAATGAAGAATGAAATTCAATTTCGGAATAATAGGAATATGGATGTTTTCGTAACTATGTTATAGCTTTTTGGACATCAAACCCGTACAAGGAAAGTTGAGACCCATCCAAACCTTTAACTTGACACAAGAAGACACCTCTAACTCAATCCTGCAAGCCACAACCAGCTAAGTTGCCACCATTGCACACATTAAAGAGTTTCCATTTCCTTCTAAATAGGGCCCAAAAAAAAAGAGAGATCAAAGAATTTCTTCGTCCAAAGTCGTAAAAGGAACCTATAAAGAATTAGTCTAAAATCCATCCCATGATTCGGATTTGAAAGCTGATTAGAGAAAATAATCATGGTAAGATTGGCAAAAATAAGAAAGTAAAACTTCTAAAATTGTTCAAATTCTGTAAAATTAAGCTTTTGATATGTGAAACAATTGGTAATCATGTTGGTAATGATATTGAGTGGGAAAAAAAAGAGGAAGAAAAGAAAATGTTTGGTAATGGTATAACAAAGTTTATCTTAATAAGTTAAAACTCTAAGATTTCAACTAATCACTCACCTCCTTCAAGAAATATAAATCGGTGAATCACTTTACTCGTGTCTCATAATATAAATTATTTTATGAACATTTTACTATTGACTTTTAATATTATCCTTATTTATTTTAATCTCTTCTCACATTTTTCTTATTTTCAAAACAAAGCTTTTATATATATATTTCTTAAAACAAACTTTTTTTCTCTTTATTATTTCTAAGACATATAATTAAAGTCATTTTAGAAAAAAAAAGTTTATTCGGCTATATAAAAGTGGATATAATAACCTATATTTATAAACGGAGGGAGTATATTTTTGTGAAAGGAATCCATAGTGAAATTAATGAGGAAGATATGAATTATGCTTTGTCATTATGGATGTGTTTTTATTATGATTACTATTATTAGTTACTAGGTAGATTTAGATAAGACCAATGCTTCCAACAAAACATGACATCCCAAATTCACTTTTACAAGCAATTTCCTCCAAGTTGACTATTTTGCCCTCGAGTTGTTTCTTGGCTAGACACATCAAAGTGTGTCCAACAAGAAAATTGGTTCCCACACAAATCTTGTTTAGGGACTAAAAGTGAATTAAAAGTTGCCATAAAAATGGGAAGAACTTTACTTGTATACTTGCTTTTAACGCTAAAAGTTTTGAATTATCAAAAGAAATTAAACCAAATTAGTTATTCTAAACACTCAAAAAAGCTTGAAGGGCTAACAGCAAAATACTGGTAGAATTTTTCAAACAAAAGAAAGAATATACTGGTAGAAAGAAAAGCAACTTTAAAGTTTTTCTTTCGTCCTTATTTCCACAACATAAAGCGTGCCCTCTAAGCCAATTTTCTTCTTTGAGTAGTATATAAATACCAACCTTTTCAAGTCATAGTTACAACAGAAAAGAACACCTTCATAACATAAACCTCAAATTCTGTTCCAAAAGCTTGTCCTAGAAAGCCAATTTTTTCCTCAAAAGGAATCAAGAAAGGAGGATCAATTGGCTTTGGTTATGTGTTGAAAAGAAAAAGATGGAATCCGCTATATCCATTGAAAGTGAAGGGAGTGCTTGTCTGCAGATTTCTGAGCTTAATGCAAGAACCCCTAGTGCTGATAGTGCAGGTCCAAGTCCAAAGCCAGAAAACTTAACTGAGACAAAGAACAGCAGCACTCGAAATTCTGTTCATTCAAGAAGCCAAAAGATCCGTGCCCCGGAAAAGAAATTGACTCTTTTTGCTCTAAGGCTTGCAATTTTGGAAAAGGCTGCTACTGGACTTGGAACTCTTGGTTTCATATGGGCAACTGTTGTTCTTCTTGGTGGTTTTGCCATTACTCTTGACAAAACAGACTTTTGGTTCATAACCACAATTTTGTTGATTGAAGGAACAAGAATTTTAGCAGGAGTCATGAACTTGAATGGCAACATCAAGCAACATGGTCTATTGCTGGTGTTGGAATCAATAGTTTTCGTGCAATACGAACAAGTTCACACTTCGTCATCAGAGCTGTGAAGGCATTTTTTAGGCCAATATTGGCAATTGGAAATCCAAGCAGAGGGAAGAGTAGGGAGATAAATTCAGAGAGTAATATTCAGGCAAATCGTAAGAATTGGAATCAAGAGAAGATGCCAACTCGAACGTGGAATAGCTCAGAGGTTCCTCTCATTCCATATGCTCCATGGGTGTTCATATCAAGAAACATCAGCAAGATTCTCTACTGGTTGCAAATTGTCTCTGCGACAGCTTGTATTGTTCTGTCTTTGATCAAGCTTGTTAAGAGAAATTTTGGTGATGTTGCAAAGGGAGACACAGACAAGAGGAACAGGAAATCTGCTTGATCATATTCTATTCGTTGGCCTTGTCTGAGGCATTGTTGTTTCTACTGGAGAAAGCTTATTGGGAATGGAATGTGATTTTTCGAAAAATCTTGGATGAAGTGAACAAGGAATGTGAATTGGGGCCTGCTGGTATGATTTCAATCAGAAGGTTTTTCTATGATGCATATTCAAGATGCGTTTATGGAAGCATTTTTGATGGCCTAAAAATGGATATGGTTTCTTTTGCCATGGATCTCTTGGCCTCAAACTCCCCTGATGAACAACTTATGGGAGCTCAAATTCTAAAGGCATTTTCATCAAACAGGCGGTTTTCTGAATACACATTGCAAAAGATTGGAATAAGCATATCTGTTATGGAAAGATTAGTAGAAATGTTGAACTGGAAAGACCGTCAAGAAGAAGAGATCAGAGAATCTGCGGCTGAAATTGTCTGTCAGCTAGCTGGGAAAAAGCAGAACTCTCTTCGAGTAGCTGGTATACCGGGTGCCATGGAATCAATAGCTTCCCTACTCCATATTGGCAGGGGCTCTAGTGGTGCAGCTGATGAAATACCTGAAAAGAGAATCATTTTTGACAATGAACATTATGGCTTCTGGACATTTAACCATTTGGGGCTCACAATTCTGAAGAAACTTGCTCGTGACCACGATAATTGTGGGAAGATAGGGAATACAAGAGGTTTACTTCCTAAGATCATTGATTGCTCTCATGCAGGGCAGAGACTCTTGATGCAGGAAGCAGCAACATCATCTCAGATGTTGGCGATAAAACGGTCTCTGCAGGTGGTAAAGATGCTGGCTAGCACAACAGGAGCCACAGGGAAACAACTCAGGAAAGAAATCTCAGAAATAGTTTTCACAATCAGTAACATCAGGAATATATTGAGGTATGGAGAGAAGCATCCTGTTCTACAGAAATTAGGGATAGAGATTTTGAAGAATCTTGCATTAGAAGAAGATGCCACAGAGAGGATTGGAGGAACTGGAGGACTCCTCAAGGAATTATTCAATATATTCTTTAACCAGACAATGCCTGAAAAGCACTTTGATGTGAAAATTGCAGCTGGAGAAGCATTAGCCATGCTTGCTTTTGAGAGCAAAAGAAATTGCATGCGGATTCTGAAATTAGGATTTACACAAATGCTAGTTGAATCCTTGGAAGATCCTATACTCAGAGTAAGTGCAGCAAGAATTGTAAGAAATTTATGTGCCTACAGTGGAGGTGATTGCTTTGAACAACTCAAGGGCCTTACTGCAGCAGGACCAACAGTAAATTCACTTCTACAACAGTCAATTCTTGAAAAACAATTTCTGTGTTTTGCTGATTATTTGAAATAGAAAAAAATTACTAATTCTTGATATTTCCCATTGCAGGTCCTGAATGCAATTATGTCAGAAGAAATCAAACTGCAGGAAGTAATGATTGGATTGGCGGCGCGAGTTTTTAAATTTATGACATCTCTGGAATCAACTGTTATGTTCAAGAGAGCTGGAATTCGAGAAATTGAACTAGCTAGCAAACTTGTACTGATTCTGAGGACATATCAGTATCCCTCCATCAAGATTCCAAGAATGAGGAGATTTGTTCTAGAGTTGGCAATCTGGATGATGAAAGATAAGAAATCCAACATCCAAATCTTCAAGAATTTGGGATTGGAGATGGAGTTGGAGTCCATGACAGAGACCATATCTGATATTGAGAACTTCAATATCTTCTCTGGTACTGTAGGACTAAGCAGACATACCACAACAATTCTCACACTAATTGAAACTGCAATGCAGCTGCTGGCAGATGGCTATAACAGTAGAGATGGATTCTAAAAAGCAAGAATCCTACATGATTTTCTTGTCATGGAACCATAGGAATTATTTGGATATTCTTTTTATATTATATTATAATAAAATATGTAAAATTTCTTTTATCAATCAATCTACTTCTGAGCATGTGCATATTTCTCCACCAAAATGTTTTCTGCAAGGAGCCAAGAAATCTTCACCTTCAATGAATTGCTGTGGGATTCATATTCAAAGGGTGCATAACTGCATGGGATACAATTTCAGATTTTCCTTTGGAGGTTTTGGGAAAAAAATTGGAAAGGAATAATATCGTTAAGCAGCAAAAACAAAATGTACAAAAATGTACTATTGACTTTTTGAATCCTTTTAACTCTGCTCTATTATCTTGGTTGTAAAGTTTTGTGGCCCAGATATTGTTTAAAATGTTCTTATTTTGATCTATATGCTTCACTGGTAGATATATTTCATCAGTTTGGGATCTCTTTCTTTCATCAAGATTGATGTTGGGAATAAACCCTCGAATACATTAGTAAGTCGGATGTTCAAATGAAGAATCCGTACCTAATCAACAACTTATTCTGCTTCACTTTATTCAAGTTGGTAATTTCAGGTAAGGAATTTGATGAACCAGGTAGACTTTTGAGAAGAAAGGCTGATTGTGCAGAAACGACCTTGTCATTCCAATCGAGCATGTTCAACAAACTTACAATATTATGGCTGTCTAGCCGTCCTAACAAATATACAATTAGGGTTGAATTTAACTAATTGTCCCATAAGTTTATGTGTCACTTGAGCCACGTATGAAACATAATAATTTTTTTATTATGTTATCTGTTTGAATTTTCATATGTTAATTTACATAATTAATTCTTGGAATTAATATTTATTTTAATATGTTAGATGTATAAAGTTTGTGTTGGATTGCATGATTAATGTTTTGATTGAATAACTACCACTCAAAGGTTAATTTATTTGGCTTTGAAGATATTTATAAGAGTTATGATTATAAAAATGTCTATTCTGAATAATATTCATTTTATTCACTGAGCGAGTTAGCTAATTTCTTCATTCACTTTGGGTGTTAAGGTGTTAAGGTTTTCGGATTTGTATGACAATTTATCTAATTTTTGTAATTCTTTTAGAAAACTCATTAGTTGTGCTTGTTATCTCGTTATTTTGAGAGTTTAATATTTCGAAAAATTTGGAGAGTTGCTCATATATTAAGATGAATATTTTGATTGTAAGAGACTTATAACTTGTATTTTGTTGCGCCACGTTTTGGATTCGAATTTGGACCCCAGATTTGATTCGGGTTCGGGGCGTGACATTTAGTGGTATCAAACCCAGTTTATGAACTAGTAGAATTATTTTTAGGTTATGATTGGGGATGAGTGTAGTTTCTTATTATTAAGATTTTAGATATTTGATAGATTGATTAAGTTATTTGAATATTTAGTATTTTGCATGTTTTATCCTATTGATTTTTCCTCTTGTGTTTTATGGTAGGTAATGATTGAGTTACCTGAAGTTATCGTCTTTAAAAATCCAGATACCTTGGAAAGCTATTCATATTATTTGTGAGAAGCTTGCAAAAATTCCACGTTGTTAGCATCCAACTCATACCTATTAGAAGAAAGCTGGTTGAAAAACCTAAGAGGGGGGTGAATTAGGTTTTAACTGATTTTTCCTATTTAAAACAAACAATGCTTTCTAAGACAACAAATATCAAACACTTGGTGCTCAAACAGTGTGTAAATAATGCTTTCAAGAAATTTGCAAAGAACACAACGATTTATAGTGGTTCGGTTTATCCAACAAAATCTAATCCACTACCTTGAGCTATCTACTCAAGGATTTCACAAACCGTTCAATAATTCAGTACAAGAGATTACAATAGAGCTCACCCAATTCACCTTAGGGTTTTACAACTCAAGCCTCTTACCCAATCAAGGTTCACTCACACTTTGAGTTTTACACTACAACCTTAATTATACACTTATCTCTAATATAACAATTAATGAAATACAACACTTAAGACAATCACAATTATCTATAATTCCAAGAAACTCACTTCACTCCTAAAACCTTAAGATTTTTTAAAGATAAAGCTCAATGCAAAACA